>JBCHJU010219786.1:0-15558 GCA_039654505.1 Plocamopherus imperialis
AGAGAGAGAGAAAGAGAGGGGGAAGGAAGGGAGGGGGAGACAGAGGGAGATGGGGAAGGGGCAGAAAGAGACAGATTCAGACAGAAAAACAAACAGAGAGATATGGAAAGGAAAAAAGGGGGAGAAAATGGAAGGATGAGAAAGATGGAAAGTCTAAGAGACAAACAAACAAGGCCAACTATTTATAACTCAGAGTGGCTCTGTACTTGTCTCACGGATAATAGCCTACAGGCTATGTACCCGTCCCAGACGGATCCATAGCCATCTATAGCCTACAGGCTATGCACCCGCCCTGGACGGATCATAGGCCTATAATGCTATGCACCCGTCCGATACTCTGACTTACCTTTAAGTAATTAGAACTATTTTTGTTTCATGTGAAAGATTTTAGACCTAAAAATAGACAAACGAAAGGGATCTAGGTGTGGATGAAATAGAACGAGCCCCACACCCATATCGGTTACCTAAGGTTTATTACAGGAACTGGTCAACTTTTTTTCTCCATGCCTTAAAGATGAATGGGTTCATTCATAGAGAAAATGTAAAATGATCACATGGTCTGGAATGACGGCAATAGGCATAGATGATAGGGCCTACACCTGTAAGTCAAACTGACACTGAAGTGGTATAAGTCCAACAGCACTGAATAATTCCTTTATATATAGAAGTAGGAAGGTGGGAAATTTCGTAGCTGGCTGATAAGCGGCAGATCTATAGAGGCCCATTCAGAATGGGTCTGACCAGCCAACCCCGTAAAAACATCAGAATCGGTTTTAAACAGTGAAGAAATACATGGAAAGACTTCTTAGAAGCCTCAGCATCATTCGGAAAACATATAGCGTGAAATTTGCCTTATTTGGTGACATGACAAGAGAGGCTGCAAGTGATAAGGATTTTGCAAGGCCATCGATTCGAAACATCATTTTTTTTTTCCAACTGACGGTTTAAATGGATTCCATGGTAGGCCTACTCAAATCACATGAATAGTTGAGAAAAACTGTACAGCAATTGTGACATTTGAGGTTTGAAAACTTGAAAAAAAATCTATATTTCCTCGAGGCAGCCCAAACCACTGTGCAGCTGATATGGGTCAAAATCTAAATCTAGATAATTGGCTCGTTAGGGAACACTTTTCATTTTTCATCAAATATTATACAAATGAAATTTTAGAGTTTCATTTCAAAACAAGAAGGATGCTGTTCACATTTCAGATGAAACGTAATCTCGAGTATTAATTTCGATCTAGACCGTCTAGGACAGGTGAAGAGCTACCAAGCAAACGTCTGGGATGAGTAAAGAGCCAATGGGCTAAACATCTATCCGGGATGGGTACATAGCCTCTAGGCTAAAGGTCTGGCCGGGACGGGTACATAGCCTCAGCTTAATAATTCTTTGCGCTAGATCTAGTGTTTTGTGGCTAAAAATTATGAGCTCTAGATCTACCTGTGTGGTACAGATTTAGATAGCTAGATCTAGATCTAGTTCAGACACACCAAATCACTCACACATAGATCTACACAAAATTGAACACAAATATAGAGATCTAGATCTAGATCTACTAAATCAAGTGTTCAATTATATAATGTTTTACTGTATTTTACATAAGTCGCAGATTCGAGATCTAGATCTAGATATCATCTATATCAGTATATCCACGAGGAAAGGGAAACACAAAAAAAAAATAGTTTCCTCAATATATTATACTGTCAATTGGATTCATAATCTTTATTCTAAACTAGATCTAGATTCTAGATCTGGTCACAGTCACCGCATCACTGTTAATTTTTAGGAAACCGTCGCCGTCGATATAGTATACTAAGTATCATATAGTAAATAGTATAGATCTGTAAGTTGCAAGATCTGTATCAGTTCAGTATGATATGAAAATCGACTGAGTGGGGCAAGGAAATGAATGCATATAGATCTAGATCATTTCACAAATTAATTTTTATGAATTCCTGATTTATATCATTATATAAAATCCAAATTAATCGCTCTGTTCACAAAGAACAAACAGAGCATATTATCAGTCATTACGGGTTCAACGATGAAAGGGACATCAAGGATAGTCTGGCCGTTGTTGTGTATAGCAACCAGCCAAAATTAGAGCCGTTGCTGCAAAGTGAATAAATGTCGTTAATGGGCATACAAGATGGAATGAGTACACGGAAACCACAATTGAAGCTGCAAAATCTAACATTCAGAATATGCTTTGTATTCAGAATATGCTTTGTATTCCAAAACCTTCGAGTATTTACATCTTTATAGAGATTATTTGATCATTAATGCTATATGATATACTTATTGAATATTTCGACATAAAATCTTGTTTTTCAACACTGAAAGTAACGTTCGTAGGCTAAAATTTCATGTCTCATAGGTGGGCCTAGCCTACGAAAAAATAGTATGGAATCTTGTAACCTAAAACATGAATTACTGTGTCTGATCGAAACGAACGTCGAACAACGAACGAAATGTGGGCAATGCTGCAGTGGCATGTGTTTGTTGGGCTCCAGGCTATATATTAATAATAGTTGGTTATTCCAGAAAAGAAAACGTGGTGTCAGCCGATCCTCTGTGTTTCAGCTTTGTTTTGATTTGATTCTAGATCGATAGATGTTGATCTAAATCTCTTGTAAAACCAGGATAATATAAGATTAGATCTAGGTCTAGATTCTATAGGCTATAGGCCTATTGTTGGGCACAAATATCTACAGTACAGTCTACTGTCACTACTGAACTGGTTTGTTTATTTCTTGTTTCTTTATCTATTAGAGTCTAACATTTTTTTCTTATTTTTGTTGAAGGGAGTGATTAATTTGCAGCCGAGGTGTAGATTCTAAATAAGATTTTTTCTTATTTGTAACCCGTATCAGTATTTTGTTTTCAACATTCATAACGCTCGATACAAGAACTCAAGAATTTTTGTTTTCAAAATATATCCCACTCAATAAATAGGCCTTTACAAGATTCAGCGAAATTTCGATGATGAGAGCCAAGAATCTAGATCTACTTCCTGCCTGAAATGCCTCGGTCACTGGTTTGCCAGCAAATTATTATTCCATCAGCAGAAAACTCTCAACCGATCACTCACAAGGTGTTCTCAGCTCAAAGCCGTTATTTTACCAGGTATAGGCTATAGGCCCCTACCAATGCGTTGGCCCCTAAGAAAGATGAGCAATCTAGATCACATGATTGGCTGGCTACTTTAGGCTTGGTAGTCCAAAGTCAACGGAGATGAAGTAACTACAAATTTTTTCAGTCCCTTATTACAGCTATTAAATTTTACGATTGATACTCCACATTGGCTTTTATGTTTGCTAGGGATAGTTGAGATAAAAACTGATGATCAGTTGTTGTTTTTAGCAAAGTGTCAGTCAATATTTGGCGCATTTTTGGTTGTTACCCCAGACCGGGAATCGCCTTGTGCAGTATCGATTGTCAGTATCAAAGTCCGTCTAGGTCTTGATATAAGTCTCAATTGAATTCAAGGCTTCTAAAGGGCCTGCATATATATGTCACTTTTAAAATGGATATTCATCTTTTATCTTTAAAATAAGATTTTCTTTGTATAATAAGCTTATATTTTAGTTTTAAATCCTGAAATTTGACTGAAAAGAGGTTCTGAATTCAATTGAGACTTATATCAAGATCCAGACTTAATTTAAGAAAAAGTATCAAATATGTTCGATACCGCCTACAGTAGTCGGTCTAAGATTGCAGACTAGACTTTACAAGGTCTGAGATAACAACCGAAAAAGCGCCCAATATTCACCGGATCGTCCGTTGACCCTCGCGCCATCGTCAATTGTCGCCAGTTGTTAGAACTGTTTCAGATACTTACAGCTTGAAGTAGAGCTGGACCGGTAACACAATTTATGTTTGGCTTGGTACTCACGCTAATTCATATTCATTTTTGTGCTAAGGGGAATTGAAGTATAAAATTCATGAAATTGCAGAACCTGTCAGAAAATATAGCCGCGCAAGACAGCGATTTCTTGGAGGGCCAGACCGCACCAGCCTGGATGGCGGGACTAGACATTGGCCTGTATTGACATGTCTCTTTCCTTTCATGTCCTATGGCTTGAGCAATGAAATTGCAAATAAAATAGGCATCAGACTATCCTGTGACCATTGCTGACAGCGACAGACTGAGTAATGGATCATTCAGTGAGCATTCACGTGGTTCACCAAATTCTCCGATGACAGCGAGAGAGTAACTGGATCATTCCGTGAGCATTATCGACAGCGACAGACTGAGAGGAATGGTGAACCGAT
Organism: Plocamopherus imperialis; assembly: GCA_039654505.1. Lineage (NCBI taxonomy): Eukaryota > Metazoa > Mollusca > Gastropoda > Nudibranchia > Polyceridae > Plocamopherus > Plocamopherus imperialis. The sequence continues at coordinate 4,279 of JBCHJU010219786.1, forward strand.
CCCTTCGGTGGCCGTTAATGATAGCCTGTGGTTCACCAGATCATCCTGTGACTTTTGAAGTTACCTCTCTTTTTAATCAGAACTGAGGTTTATACATACAGTGCGCCCTATAAACTTTAGACCTCTTTTACCCACATACTCTTAATTCTGTCTGTTTCTTTTTCTTTTCAGGAAAAATGGTTCGGAAAAAGATTGACAATCGCATTCGTATCATGATTGAAAATGGAGTGGCAAAGAGACATCGATCTATGTTTGTTATTGTTGGAGATCATGGCAAAGATCAGGTGAGTTGATTATTATGGCTTGATGCTTATGATGTATGTAACAAATATGTTTCTAAATGTATTTCTTTTCTTTTCTTTTTTTTTTTTTTTTTTTTCTCTCTCTCTTTTTTGTCTTTTTATGTACCATACTTTTCTTCCTACATTAGAATCATTATGCAATATTTTCCCTTGAGACTGAAAAATTAGTATTTTTGGTGAGGTAAAATGTTATCAGTTTCAAAGATGAATCATTCAGTTAGTGCTTTTGACAAACCAGTATAAATAAATAAACTCCCCTTATTTCCCATGCAAACAATATAAATCTTTATCGTCCTGTTTTACATTCCTCTTCGATATGATAATACTTTGTCATTGCTCCATCAAGCTGAATCTTAACAACTGACCAGCCACAATGTTTTCATTTGATTTTACAGACTTAACAACTTTGTCTCCTTTACTTGTCGATGCATCAAGAATATAACAAAATGTCAAGCCTAGTATACTGTATTAAAACGACATTCTTCATCATTGAAATTTGACAGCTGAAGCTAATGTTAGAATTTTACATTAAATGGATGTCACATTTAAACTTTTTTTTTTCTTGATTTTGGTTCACGTTATTAAATCAAATGCCATCCATATTGTGGAGTTCAGTGTGTTGTGTTTATTATAGTTTATAATGTTTTAAATTGTTGGCTGCTAATAATTACACCCAACTCTTATTTTCCTCCTCCTCCCCCTTTTCCCATCAAAATTCACAGGTCGTCATATTGCATCATATGTTGAGTAAGGCTACTGTTAAGGCTCGGCCATCGGTTTTGTGGTGTTACAAAAAAGAGCTTGGCTTTTCAAGGTGAGATTTTATGATGCTCAGCATAGCTTTTACTTAGGAATATGGATTATAAAATTCTTACCAAGGTACTCTTGCTCTCCCTTGTTGTTTTACTCATTTCATTGTTATTAAATGTTTCCATCTTTGTTGCTTCTCAGTCATCCCAAAAAACGAATGAAAGAGCTGCAAAAGAAAATAAAAAGTGGGAAATTGAATGTGAGAGAAGATGACCCATTCGAGTTATTCATATCAGCCACAAATATCCGCTACACATACTATGCTGATACTCACAAAATCCTTGGAAATACCTATGGCATGTGTGTGTTACAGGTAAGATTGTTTGTCAATCCAGATTATAATAATAGGAATGGCATCAATGGTCAGTTTATTCATAAAATTGACTGCAATTGCAGTCTTTTACTTTAAGCTAGAAATCTTGTAGAGCACAGGATATAAGGGAATACTCAGAAAGTTCATTTTTTCTCTTATTTAAAATAGGTTTATAAACCCTTACTATGTATTAATTGTGGTAAGATATTAAAAAGAACACTTTTTACATAATGCTAATTCAGTGATCTCCACCTAAGGGCCGGAGGCCGGCAAACGAAAAAAAAAAAGCGGACAGACTCTTAGACGTAAGGGAGGGGGATAACCAAATAATAAGATTGCTGTTGATGAGGAAGGGTGACCTAACTTGGTATAGAGGTGGACTTTGATGGCTCCTAGTATCATAATTTTTAAATGGACAGGCATTATTAGACATAATTGGATATTTGATGGAATGGTGTGGTGCATTTAGCTGCCTTCAAGGTACTTATGGGGAAAACAAAACACATTATAAAATTATAAGTACCATTTCTCAGGCTTTGCTTTACATAAATGCATACAAAAAAGAGCTTATTAACTTCAAACTTTGTGTACTAAGAACCGTATGTGTATAATTCTCTGTGTGTTTTTCAACAATTCTTGACACTGATTTCCGTGATGGTCTCTTTGCCCATTCAATGTTAATTTAATTTGACTTTAAAAGTTGTTTTTCTCCTATACAGGATTTTGAAGCTCTAACTCCCAACCTACTAGCGAGGACTGTAGAGACTGTGGAGGGTGGTGGCATTGTCGTGCTTTTGTTGAGATCCATGTCTTCATTGAAACAACTTTTCACGATGTCAATGGTAAAATTATACACTGTACTCTGTAATTGGCCACAATTCTTGATTAACTTTAGATTTGTTTGTTTTTTAACAGGGTTTTTTTTTTTTTTACAGAAAAAATGTAATGAATAATGAACTAAATGTATCATTGTGTATTTTCTTTTTTTTTTTTTTTTTTGCTGTTCTCTGGTTTTAAATCCAGTTGCTAATTTTGTTTCTCTTAATTGGATGAATACATGTTTAAAGCATCGCTTTCCCTCTTTTCGTTTTGCATATATATGTCTTGTTGAAGGAATCACTTTTGTCCATGATGTTTCGTCATCTCATGTCCAATAAGACTAATGACTTTCACCCCTTTTCTTCTTATTACTTTCAGGATGTCCATTCTCGTTTCAGGACAGAAGCTCATCAAGATGTTGTTGGTCGTTTTAATGAAAGGTGTTTATTATTTCATTTGAATAGAGAACATTTTCCAGAAATACTTCAGACCAGACATTCAATTAGTTGATACCCCATTAGCATTAATAACACTTATTTTTATGACCTTGAATGGAAAAGCTTCTTTGAGCTGTTAGAATCAATATGCATGTCAATGATCCAGATTATTATTACTATTTTTGTTAATATTGTATTATTAGTAGTATTATTATCATTTTTTTTTTTTCATGTTCAATGTTCATGATTTTTTCCCTTTCTTCTTTCATTTTTTTCCCTCTCGTTTTTTTTGTTTTTTGTTGGTTATTTTTTATATGTTCAGATTTCTTCTGTCCCTGGCATCTTGTGAAGACTGTGTTGTGATTGATGATAAACTGCATCTTGTTCCTGTTTCAACACATGCTCTCAACATTGAGTCCTTGCCAGCCAAAAGTCTGGTAAATGTTTTCAAAAAAATGCTTCAACCCTTTGAGCATATTATATACTGTTTGACATTTTTGATATGATATTTTTAAAATTTATATATCTCAAAAAAATGATTTTAACAATTGTTCTGAAGTTTTCAAAATTCTTTTTCTCTAGATCAATCACCATAGTATAAGTCATTCTAAGTTCTTGCCTTTTGTTTTTCCTCTTGTCACAATCACTGAATTTATTCTACACTTCATAAGTCTTAACCTTGCATAAAAAAAGAAAATGCTTTTTTATCCAGAATCTGTCAAAAAAGTGAATCGAGCAATAAAATTTGAAGATATAATCAGGATTTCAATAAGACATGCTGGAAAGAAAGGGATGTTCAATGAGTAGTTATCCATTCTGTCTTCTGTTGATCGAAGTATGACTTGATTGATTACACTGTTGCCTTTCGCATTTTTCAGTCTAAGACACTAGAGACTATGTATCATTCATTATGATTTATCTGTCAGAGTGAAGAGGGCCAGAGTATTTTCTTTTGATGTTGGTGATTTTTTAAATTGTGAATAAAAGGCCCAATTTTCATTTTGCAGGATGAAGTAGTGTCACCAAGAGAAGTGGAGTTGGAAGATTTGAAATCTTCTGTACAGGACATGGATGCCACCACTGGCAAAATCATCAAACTGTGTAAAACTCTAGATCAGGTTAGATTTTTAGATTTTTAACAGGCTCTCAGGAAATGTCTCTTATCAATCTTTTAAAGGTGTTATTGTTTGGGTATGTTTGAGTTTTTTAGTTTTTAAAAAAGTTGGGTTTATTGTAGTTTATTTATTTGGTTTATTGTGGTTTATTTATTTGAAAAATGGTTTGGCCAAAGAATCTGGACTAAGTTTTAGCAGGGGAAGAGATGGTACTCTTTACGTTTACATATTTTATTGGATTTTGATTTCAAGAGCATTGGACAGTTATAGGATTATGCAGTCTAAGTAAATATGTTGCTCTTACTATCATCATTATTGTGATTATTATTATTGCTGCTGTTCTTGTTGTTATCATTATTTTTCTATTATTGATTTCACAAGGCTCAAGGGTATCTCAAATTTGTGGATGGTATTGTTGAAAAGACGCTTCGTAGCACAGTTGTGATGACTGCGGCTCGTGGAAGAGGAAAATCTGCTGCTCTAGGATTGGCCATGTCTACAGCCGTTGCTTTTGGGTAATACTGAAATCTCATCTTCTCACCCAGAAATGTATTGTTTTGTTAATCAGAAACAAGTTTTTCATATTTGAAAGAGTTGTTTGGAACATATTTGGGTATACTCGAATGTATTTTTTCTTTTGAAATTTATTTACATGTATACATCATAAAAAGCCAAGAGAAACTTGTTGAAAAATGGTACAAAAGATAACGCTTTGAAGGACTGCACCTTCTCACAAAATATCTATGTGGAAATAAATGCTGCTCAGGTAGTTGAAAGTTAAAAAATATTTGTCTGGATGTGAAATATTTGGCTTTTGTCAACTTTTGAATTTCAATCATTTTCAGATCATCAGGTTCATATTTTTCAGATAATTCATAAATTATAAATAAACTGCACGTGATCTGATAACCTTGACCTGTGTTTCATGACAGAGAATAACATCACATATTGTGGTTAATGTCTTGTTTAAAATCTAATTGTACTTTTGACATAGGGAGGTTTACTAAAAAGGTTTGTCAAGTGCAAAAAGAATGCCATTTAACATTTTATGAACATCATTTTTTTTTTTTTTATAGAACAATTTTTTGCCTAATTTTTTATAAAATGTCTAGATTTTAATAATTAATCATGTTCATCTCTTGACATGAAGTTTTCCATGTTACTTTTCAGGTATTCAAACGTATTTGTTACTGCTCCGAGTCCTGAAAATTTGAAGACTTTATTCGAATTTATTTTTAAAGGTTTTGATGCTTTGGAATACCAGGTGAGAACATATTTTGTTTTCTTAGTTCTCTGGGTGTTTTTGTCAAATACATACACAATATGTTACTTTTTAGGTTTGTTTCATTAATATTTTGTATAATTTAGAAAGTCTTACCTACAAAATCATGTTGGAACAAATTGAAAAGTTGAGTTGACCATGGGTGTAAAATATTGCAAAGGATATTGCAAAAAGGATGGACATCTTTTTGTAAAATTTAATTGATTGTGCTTTTTCTTAAATAGTAACGAAGGTTATAATTTTGTGAACAGTTCAGCAATTTTTAAAGGATGAGATCATGTCATTCATGTTCATCTCCAATGTGTATGGGGCTCCCACTTATCTGTGGATCCACGGATTTTCTAATTTCCGTGTACTTGTCTGTGGACCTGATCGTTAACGACGGATGATTGTCCTAGGCCGTGATCATCCGTGGGCACGGATGGAAATTGCAGGCTTGCCAGCAGTCCCTATTTTGCGTTTTGATGATTAAATTCAAAAAAAGAGAAAATGCTGTCCGAGATTTGCGTTAGCGTACCTAGTACCTAGAAATCCAGTTGAAATTCGGCTACAAAATGTCTGCCGTCTACTGATATTGAAAGACGTGTAGCAGTTATTATTATAATCACAGGCCATATCCTGTCAAAGAGTATCTGATTTGAAACCTCACCTGCTGATCTCCTGACCAGTATTTAAATCTCCTGATAAAAGTATGGAAAAGGTCTAGTCTAGATAGGAAATAAGGATTTCAAAGAAAAAAAAAGTTTTTTGCTAGGTCTATAGCATTTCTATCATTTGCAATCGAGCAGCCTAATCTAGTCTACTATGGGGGTGATATCCTTGACTCATCAACGTAGCTAGACAATCGTGACTGGACAAAGCAATATTATGAATATACTATGATGGCGCAGTAGATTGTTATAATTATTATTATTGTTGTTATCGGCTCGTTAGAGTAATGATGATAGTCTGAACACAGGCAAAAATACATACTGTTATCGAAAGTTTCGGTCTAGAGTACTTATTGAACTAAGAGACCTAGATCTAAGTAGAGTTTATGCTTGGTGGCTTGTGCGCCCCTCAAAGAAACAAAAGGTGTGTGTGGGGTTTCCCTATTTGAGTAAATTTTTGGGGCTGGATTTTTGGCTTTGGGTAAATAAGTAAGGAGTTACCATTATTACATTACATTATTGTTATAGACCTAGTTGTTCATAAATTTCATTGATTTGGGGGATGAATGGGTGATTTTTAATTGTGTAATGAGAATTCGTTTGATCTAATTTTTTTGTACTTTTCTTTCTTTTCTTTTTTTTAAGTAATAGCTAAGTGGTTTCTTCATTACTTTTATAGTGACACCTTCTTAAGTTTCAAACTATCAAATTAAGCTAGGTTGTGGTTTTTTTATGGCTTGCTTTTGTTTTGGTGCATTTTATAAACTTGTATTTTGGTATGAACATTTTGCCCTTGCAGTGGATTTTGAGAAAAGTCAGAGGTAGCCCTGTGTTTAAGACATTAATTTATGAGTTAAATTTGTTGCAAGACTTTGTAAATGGTTTTTCCTTTCTCTCCTTTTCTTTCTTTCTTTCTTTTTTATGCCTTTTGCATGACTAGGAACACATTGATTATGAAATAATCCAGTCAACAAATCCAGACTTTAACAAGGCTGTTGTGAGAGTCAACATCTTCCGGGACCATCGTCAAACAATTCAAGTAAGTACCGTATTATCCCTATTAAGCGCACAAACCCTAATAAGCGCACCCTCTCAGAGAGAGAGCATACTAGGCCTAATAGTAATATGTGTAGTACGTAGCAACCAGGCCGGCTTATATGAGCATTGAAGTAGCAGTATCGATAATAGGTGTGCAGGCAGGCCAGCGCGGCTTGGCCGTAGACATACAATGTCCGATAATTCAAAGCCGTCACCAGATCACAAGCTCCATGAAACACTCGGTGACCTTTGCTAATCATTCGCTGGTCTAGCAGTAGTACTAGTAGCAGTGTGTAGCGTTCATTGATATAGATATAGATAATACTATTGGTAGTGAATGTGATACCGATTGCCAATATACCTTGGTCTACGGTGATAAGAAAGAAAATAGATCCGTTGAACTATAAGACTTGCAAATGAAACGATATTGTGTTTTGACTGGAAAAACCGTAATTCTGTGAAGGTCAAAAACTTACCCTATTAAGCACACCCCATCGGGTACTTTTTTTAAAGCGCATGGTGCACTTAAGAGGGATAATACAGTAGATTGAAAATTCAATTCAAGAAGACTCAGGTCAACAGAAGGCAACTAAATTTTTTTATTATAATATATATAAGTGGTACTTTTCATTTTCATTTATTTCAATGACTGGTTTGCTTATGTTTCAATCTTTTATATTATATCGCACAGTGACTGTTAACAGTTATGATAATAACATACACTTATAGAGCATAAGCATCTCATATACTGTAAGCTCTCTGGGTTTTGCAGCTAGAACACAATATCATACCATTTCAATACAATAATGAAGCAAGTGAAGCTTACAATTTATCAACTTAACCAAAATGCATTTTAAATTATAGGTACTTCTTTTAAACTCCCCCAGAGATTAGGAATTTCCTATATTTAGAGACAGATTATTCCTAATTAAGATATCAGAAGAAGATAAAGCTCTTTCACCTGCTTTCATCATGGAAGTTTCAAAACAAGTGCATCCCTAGATGACTAGATTTTGATTTCCTTTTTTTTTTTTATAAATAGTCAAGTCTTGTAAATATTTTTGTTTATGAAAACAAAAATGATAAAAGATTGGATATGCTTTACCTTTTATTTAGTGATTATTTGAATAATTGTTTGAAAAAAAAAGAAGAAAAATTTGGACTACAGTTGGAAAGAAATTATATCTGAGGTTATCATTTAAAGATTTTTGGTGTCCTCATCTTAACCACAGTACATCCAGCCATCAGACTCTCAAAAACTTGGTCAAGCCGAATTAGTCTGCATTGATGAAGCAGCTGCAATTCCCTTGCCTCTGGTGAAAAACTTGTTGGGTCCTTACCTGGTCTTTATGTCCTCTACTGTAAATGGGTAAGTGCTGTCATTTATGTCTGTCTATGACTAGTTATGGTTTAATGGTTGCTTTGCTATGGATTTGTATGGGTTTCCTACCAAAAATCACTTTGATTGTTTATTAGTCAAGTTTTTTGTCTCAGGGCTAAATCAGAATGGTGTTTCTCATCCATTGTCACAAAACCCTTGAAGTCCCTACTCTGAGTCATGCAATTGCTAGTGACATAAATACATGCAGTGTCCTCCTGTCCTCCCTTTTCTGAAGAATTTAGACAGTCTGTGTTGCTTTGAAGCTAATCTGTTTATTCTGTTGATTGCAATGGTTCCTTTAAATGAAAACGATAAGAATGGGATGGGGTAGACTGTATTGATCTGCTGCAATTACTTTTGTGATGGTACATGTACATCGTTTCCCCTCTTTTTTCTTTTAATATTTTTGATCAGCTATGAAGGAACAGGCCGGTCACTCTCTCTCAAACTGATTCAACAGTTAAGACAACAGTCCTCGACATTTGGGGGCAGTGTGAAGGAAGCTAGACTGGCTGCCGATATGGCAAAGAAAGGAGTAGACAACACTGTCTCTGGTAAGATTTTTTTTTCTTTAGATTTTCCAAATTTAGCCAAAGGATTATTTCTCCTTTCATCATATGAGTCATCTTCCTGAGAACTTCTTTTGATGCCCAGAGTGTCCTTCATTGAGCTCAGGTCCACTGGATTTTTATTATTTTTGATTAATTTAGACCTAATAATTATTGTGCATTATAACGTTTTTGTAATTTTTATTTATTGCATCCACGCCATATTGCACATAAACAAACATCACAAAAAAAAAAAGCTATAATTTCAAAATTACTCAGTATTGTTGAGATGGTTACAAAGTGTGTTTTCAGGTGGAATCAACTATTTAGATTTAAAAACTGAGGAATACTACATTTTTTACAATTGTTTTTGTAAAATCATATCGTAAAACTACAAAATTTTAGACAGCGCTTTCCACAAAACAAACCATAGGCAGAAGAAAAATGAGCTTGAATCATACTGAAAATTTTCTGAGTTCTTCCAGTATCCATGTGAAGAGTGACTGGTTCATGTTGAATAGAAAGAAAAAAAAATTATAGTTTGTTTTATTTAGTGACCCAAGGTAGTGAAAAAATGGAAAAAAAAATCCTACACTGGTCACTTAGATGGGGATGAGACATGACTGGTCACTTAGATGGGGATGAGACATGACTGGTCACTTAGATGGGGATGAGACATGACTGGCCACTTAGATGGGGATGAGACATGACTGGCCAACAATCTATCAGGGCATAGGCCTCTGAAGTGTGTCATGCAAATGCTTGAGAGCCTGTAGCAGTCATTGACACCATAGCTCTATATTCACACCTGCCTATAAACTGTTTCCCTAAGCACGGTGGAGCATGATGTCCCATTCGTACGCCTAGTCAAATTCTTTTGGCCCTAAAATAACTTCAAAAATTGTTGGACAAAGCATTTTCCCTGAATCTTTATGTCTCCTTGGTCGACATTTTTGTTTTTGGATCCAATTAGAGGGGTGATTTTGATAATGAAAAAAAAATTCATGAAAAGAACGTTTGTGAAGGCAAATTAAGCAGTTCTGTATATAAAATAACTTGTGGGGAGAAAGGGGCATATATTCAATTTAATTTCTTGTGTTCTATTTCTTGATCTATTTCATAACTTCAGTCTTCAAATCAGTGGGGTAAAAGGGAGAACGATTGCATTTATTTATGGGGTGTCTCTTCTCCTCTACATCCATCCCCTGTCCAAGGACGTTCTTGCCAGTGTTTTTCATTTCAGGCAAGGTTGTCTCTTGGCCTTCTAGTTTGTTGTTGTTTTTTATTTTTGACTTCCCTTGTTTTCTTTTTCTCTCTCATGGTATTAAGTGGTAGATTAATAATAAAATCTATGTATATTTGAGTAACTCGGTACCTTTGGCACGAGAACTGACCAGACCACATACTCCAAAGGTTCCAAACTTTGCATGAAGCCTACTTTTTTGAAAGTCAGAACATGGGCATTATCTAAAAGATGATTTAAGTCTCCAAAAGAAGCTCATTTTTATAATTAATTTTATTCTTCCCATACAAAAATATGCGGTGCTCAAGAAACGCCATGACAAACAGCGAAGCGCTCTTTTAATAAAAAGACTACATTATATCTAGATCTAGCCACTTCGTCCTAGTAACCTGTCTTGCTTTAGATCGATAAAATTTAATGCCCAATCTATTTCTTTATTTTTTCCTACAAATCTAGATCTACAGACAGCTTAGATTAGATATAATTATCCAGATAAGAGGAAGCCTCTGTTATAGTTAAACAATTATGTTGAGATCTAATTGAAATGAATAAACACATACCAAAGAAAACCGTAAGCAGTAAATATCACCTGCCATGGATGACCACATCAATTAAACGTCTCATTAGACAAAATCAAAGACGATACAATGTAGCAAAACAATACAATAGGGAAAAAGACTGGGAGAAATTCATAGAAATTCGCAGACAGATCTACAATGAATTACAGTGACCATAATCTTCCGCGGATCCGCGGTTTTGGTCTTGCCCGGACTTTTCCTCCGTTTCCTCGATTCCTACGACGAAAAAAAAAAAACCACCAAAAAACCCGGTCCGTGCTTTGTGAAAGATAATAATAATAATAATAATAATAATAATAATAATAATAATAATGATGATAATAATAATAATAAAACTGCTGGAAACCGTATTACCAGAGATATTTATAGTACATAATATTTACTGATAGGCATGCAACTAGGCCTACTATCGGTCTTCAGTAAAGACGACAACGGCACGGTACAATACTATAGACGGGTCATCGACGTCGCCGATTCCTGGAACTACTCGTGCTTATTACACGTGTTGTGTGGCCCGGTGTTATTAAATGCTTTACACGGGTGGTACTAGTGGTAGCTACACTGAACAAGCAAGTGGGCCTTAGGGAACGCCGTGCGTTAACTTAGATCCGATATGTCGGCATGGGCACGATTCAACCGACTACAATTCGTCCATATATGGGCGAATTGTTGACAAAGAGTTAAATTGTGCTCATGCCGGTCGTGCTCATGTCGGTATATCGGCTCTAGGTAGTATGCGTAATCCCTACACGGCTTCAAACTGT
>JBCHJU010220895.1:0-15545 GCA_039654505.1 Plocamopherus imperialis
CTACTACTACTACTACTACTACTACTACTACTACTACTACTACTACTACTACTATTACTATTACTACTACTACTACTTCTACAACTACTAATACAGTAGAGTTGCTCTAAGAACCTGCCGGCTAAGAACCCGGTTTGGCTATAAACCCCGTATGTTTGTGCAAACAAAAACTGAAATACACACTATTTTGGTAGGATTGAATTTTGCCAGAGTGACGGCCGATATGGCCTGCTCTTTTCTATTTTAATCACCTAGGGTTCTTTTACGTGCGCAAAGGCACATGGGACCTCCTAGTTTATTGTCCGCCTCTAATGGGACTAGGCACTCATTCATCCTGCCTACAACAGGACAAGGAGGTGGAAACCCCCTGAAAAATTTGGATTTTAAATCAAGCCTGCACAGATGGGGTTTCGAACTCCTGACTTTGGCTTAGTGGACGCATGCCCCATCCTCTGAGCTATCCGTGCTCATTGTAAATAGTAGGTGATCAAAACTATCTATACTCATTTATGCTGCAGATCGGATATGACATTAACTTTTTGTTAGTCTCTACCTGGAACAGCCCCTGTTCTACTTCTACTACTTCTACCTCACCCTCCCAAATGCCCGAAGAAAAAAAAAAACCCAACAGAGAACAAGCCTCCCACAAACAAACAAAAAAACTAGATGTAAACAAACCAAAATATGAGAAAAAAAGCAAAACCAAAAAAAACACCCCCCCAAAAACCCAAAACCCCAGCAAAACACTGCCTGTCACCTGAATCAAGATAGTTCGCATATTTAAATCCGTCAGGGAAAAGAGGGTGCCAGTCAGCTGCCACGTCCTGAACCTCATTTCTATGCGATTCTCCCTTTCAGCCTGTCTTATGGTCTCTGGTTTCAGTTCCCATTTGAAGAAGCTCTCAGGCTTGAGATACCTCACAGGGGTTTCTGGAATGAGAAAGAATCTACAACTTAAAAATTTTTAAAAAGTCAACCCAGTTTATTGGACACTTACTATCAAAATGTCACTACTGTGGAGCATTGAAATACACACAAACCATGGTACTAAACCCAACCCCCTTCTCCCTCCTCCCTCTACTTCACTACTACTACAACTACAACTGCTGCTGCTGCTGCTGCTGCTGCTGCTGCTGCTGCTGCTGCTGCTATTACTACTTCAACAACTACTAATACAGTAGAGTTGCTCTAAGAACCCGCCGGCTAAGAACCCGGTTTAGCTATAAACCCCGTATGTTTGTGCAAACAAATTTTTCCTTTATAAAACTACCCCCTCAAGAACCCGGTAGTTGTAGTGCGGTCCACCATAGGATGTGGTCTCATTGGATGTACAGTAAATAAAATTATTCAATTTGACGCGGGCAATAGCCAAAATGCGAAAATCTCATAGTCGATGATAAATAAGCGTTTGAGAAGACTATCGCTTAGGTCCAGACATCCATATGTGTCATAAACGCATCATCCAGCTGCGATAGACCCCTTGGCCAACTGACAGTTAGACATGAGGAGGGGGTTCTAAGTTGTTCTACCTATCTCATCCATTGCTTGACCACAACAAGCCATAGACGCTGATCGTGCCTTGGCGCCTCCAGCGGGACAGATAACAAAACATTATGTAGGTGTTGTGTGCCAGGCTTTTTAGAGACGGAAAGGTATTGCACGTCTAGTGTTGTGACATCAAAGACTGTTTCCGTCTCCTTTTCAGTGTTGTGAGCTCTCTCAGCCAATCTTTTGTTTCTCAAATATTTTCCCCTTCCTGATTGATCGAAAATTGACCAATCACAGGAAGTTTTCAATATATGTGAATCACCACGATGAGCTGTTGTGGCCAAGGGACTAGCCTACCCAATAAAATGCAAGGACCTGGAAACAAAATATCCGAATTCGGCTAAGAACCTGGGCCGCTTAAGAACTTCCTTTCTCTGTCACCACGACACCGGGTTTTTAGAGCAACTCCACTGTACTACTACTGCTGCTGCTGCTGCCGCCACTGCCCCTGCCGCTGCTGCTGCCGCCGCTGATGCCGCTGCCGCCGCCACCACCGCCACCACCACCGCCACCACCACTGCTACTACTGCTACTACTACTACTACTACTACTACTACTACTACTATTACTACTACTACTACTACTACTAATAATAATAATAATACTAATACTAATAATAATAATAATAATAATAATAATAATAATAATAATAAATTAGTTGGTAAGAATCTCTCCTTAAAAGCTAAAGGTGCATTACAAGCAATAAGACAAATATTAAGATAAAAAAAGAACATAGCTACCACAATATGACATTGTTTGGAGAGGTCCTCACAGTTTGACAAAGGTCCTCACAGCTTGACAGTAACGATCACTTCAACATTTGCCAAGCTGAGAGGGCCTCTTTACTTGCAGTTTATGTTTTTATTACTTGATCAAGATTGTTTTCATATATCTATTTCTTTTTTATATTTTTAGCACTTTCATTGTAATTTCTTTTGTTTTATTGTCTTTGATTGTTGTTTGTTGTCTGAAGAAAGGTTAAAACCTGAAAATTCACTGTTTTGTTATGTCTTTATGCTGAGATATTTAATTTATTTTAACTTTGTTTTGTTCTCATTCATACCTAACTTCATGAAGTACATCTTAAGTTGATCTCTTATCGTACCTGTCAATTCAAACTATTGTTCTTAACAATCACATTTCTGCTGCCTTCAACTGTTTCTGGATATTAATTGTCCAACATTTATAATCATACAAATGAGATCACCGTATACAAACAAAACAGACATAATAGTCCTCTCGCATGAGAACGATGCATGGAAATAACCAAAAAAAGTTGGATTACTGATCGCAGACAACAAAGATAAAGGAAAAAGGAAAAAGCTGTTGACCATTGCACTCAACAAACTGATGAATGTGTGGATAAGAAATGACAACTTGAGAAGGAGCAAGAAGATCAAGCTCTACAATTCCTTGGTAAAATCAATACTTTTTATAATTGTGGAAGATGGGACCTGACCCTCATTAAAGAGCAGAATCTAGATGCATTCCACCGAAAACAACTGCGCAGGATATTCAACATTTGCTTTCCAACGATAAACAAGAACAAAACACTCTATGAAATATGCAATGAAAGACCCCTTTCCATCCAGATCCTGGAAAAAAGGCGGCGCCTCTTCGGGCATATACTAAGACATACTTAATCTTATATGATATGATATGATATAACAAAACGTGAACATGCCAGCAAACAAAGCAATGATATCATACTTTGAACCATGGGGAGAAAATAAATACAAAGGAAGACCACAGACAAACATAAACACAGTGCTGAATTGAGACTTGAAACATCAACAAAGCAACATGGAGCTCAAAACAAAACAATATCTTGAGAAACTTAGACAAAAAACAGCAGAAAAGCATTTATGGAGGGAATTCACACAGAAATTAAGAGAGGCAGCTGAGGCATCCCAATCTGAAGATAAGGAGGCAAAAGGCGACAAGTCACAGTTAAGTCACACATACATTGTGTCTTTCTATTCTCCAAAATTGGACCAATGGTCCTGCAAGTAGTAATAGCAATTATCCTCTGTATTTTTTTGCAGCATTTACCATAAGATGTAATAATGTGTCACATGTAATTGAATTGTTCAACTTATCTTCTCTTTTCATCCCTGCTAAACATTTGCACATGGGATTACATGTAAAATAAAAAAAAAAATAAATAAATGAAATTTCATTCAAATCATCCCCGGAGGGCAATTGGTCTTTTGATTTTTTAACCGAAAAATGAGCGACAGCTGCAAGAGTAGCGCTGCAAACGGAGGAAATTAGTGTAAATAACCTTGCTCAAGGGTTAAATCACAATGTCCCACACAGGATTCGAACCATCAACCTTTTGGTTGTCAGCCCAAAACGCAACCATTTGCGCCACTGTGACCACTAATTAGCAATTGTATTAGCTTTATTCGATACTTCCCTTTGCTTTGTCTTCTAAACATCTAAAAAGTGTCCCGTGTGTTAACTGATGTGCAATTAATTTCGGCCTTCTTCAAAAGTAGATATTCATTTGTATTTGTATTTCCATAATATATTCAGATTGTATTGTGCATTTTCTCCAAACCAATGTAAAATACAGTAAAGATACAGAAGATTTAGGACAGAAACTTAAATGTACAGCACTAATATTAGAATACTAGAAAGAATTGCTTGACATGCGTTGACAAGAATACCCAGCTGAGTTTGTCAGCTATTTTGAAGATTAAGACTGAAACTACGATTACAGCCTATTTCATGAAGTTTGGCATTCAGATTCAGATCCTGCAAACAACCTTTGTCCTTTGCATATTTGTTATTTCTGATATTTTCACCATTCACGTTGAGACCACAGCTATCTTTAATGTAGACAAGGCCTATATCACTATACAAACTGAAGAAATCCAAATACATGACATATCCTTGTCTCACTCTTCTATACATGTTTTTAATGTTCTAAATAATAAAACTTTGTGATAAGTTAAAATATCACTCTTAAGTAAAATACAGATCTTTGTAATAAGCTAAAGTAGCATTCAAAATAATACATGTCTTTATATTAAGTAGCAGTGAAATTCTAAATAATAAGAGATCTTTGTAACAAGTTAAACATTAGTCTTCTAAACAAGATGTAGATCTTTGCAAAAAGTAAAATTAGCATTTAAATTAAAGATTTTTGTGATAAGAGCTTCTTAATATGTCTGTTTGTATAATGAGTGGAAAACGCCCAATCTCATTTTTTCTTCCAAAGCTGACCTTGTTGACACTTATTTCCTTGCCACCCAGAGTGACATTGGCAACTAACGACTTCCTCTTTCGGCAACCATCTGGATTCACAATCTGCTTTTGCACCGCATGCTGCAACATCATTTGGTTTGCACACGGTATCTTCTTTTGGACAGTGGGCCTTCCCAGAGTTCCATTGTGGCATTTCTTTGAAGTGCAGGTCATATAACTGGGATTGAAATCAATTAATTAAATTGCATTGATTATTATAAAAATTCAGGAATAAATGTCTTTTGAATACATTTACTTTTAGAGATTTTTAAAGAGAGCTTCATTCAGCATAGAAAAATAATTACAAACAAGCTTCATTCAGCATAGAAAAATAATTACAAACACATTAAACATACCATTTCCAGTAATTCATCTCAATATTTTATCATACATAAAGATACACCTATCTTTCAATACAAGTTTAGATCAACCTCATACAAGAAAAGGGATAGAAAGCTATAACAGAAAAAATTGATTGACCTCAAAAATTGTCTTTGATAAATTTGTAAACATGTGCATTAAAGCAAATTGTTGGCCTGAAAAGATTTTATCACCTTTGTATTATGCATCAAATTTCTAAGACATCCAGAAAATCCTTTAGTCTGAATATCAGGAAATGCTGAAGATTTCTTCATTTGAGGGTAAATTCCTCCGACTTGCAGAAAACCTTGTGTATTAAGAAGAATATCGGGTCCCGGAATAGTTCCCGCAATACTGCAAGAGGTGTCATCTAATTTGTCGTCTTTCACTGTTCCTGATCTACATTTGTCCACAGTCAGCACAACTTTCTGTAAAACAGAAAATGAAATGAAACATTCTAAAAGACTTATACAATACTTTTTTTTCTCTCATGCCTCACCATACAATTTTTAAAATTTATAATAAATATTTTTATTTTTTGTTTTAAGTTTGCCTTGTAAATTATACTTGAACTTCATTGTGTAAATTCATTTAGGAGGATTTTCTACTTGTCAAACTTTGAAGATATTTGAAATGGTTTAAAAGAAATTGAAAAGTGAGAAAAAAGAAAAAGTATAAAGGTACATGTAAGTTGAAAAATCAAGACTGATAACCAATTCAAACTTAAAATTTTTTAAATTTATAATAAATATTTTTAGTTTTTGTTTTAAATTTTCCTTGTACATTATACTTGAATTTCATCATGTAAATTCATTTAGGAGGATTTTTTACTTGTCAAACTTTGAAGATATGTGAAATGGTTTAAAAGTAATTGAAAAGGGAGAAGAAAGAAAAAGTATAAAGGTACATGTAAATTGAAAAATCTAGACTGATAACCAATACAAACTTTAAATGAAAAAGTTACACATATCTTTCTTCAATTTTCTTCATATTGTTGAATATTTGAATTGACAAATATTATGGTAATATCATTCTTCAATCCCACCTGTCCATTTCTGTCAATGTCAATATGGTGCCATTTTCCGTCATTGAGTTTGACAGCTCTGGCTGAATGAGTCTGGTCTAGGGCCAGCACAAGCTTTAGTTGGATGTAAAGAAATAAAAATGAAAAACAAGTTTTGGAATTTACTAGCATTACTGCGACACCATTCTAAACAAGTTTTCAGGATATGATTCTTGTTACTTTAGATTAAGATGTGTGTTGGAAAATGTATTTAAAACATATTGTATTCATCTCATTCTAACCCTTCATCAAGCGTTTAAAATTGATCAAATTTTTCAGAAAATAGACAGAAGAGGTCAGCATTGAAAAGCAATAAAAAAAAAAAACAAGACAAAACAATGCCAATGAAAACAACAACGACAACAACAAAAAGCCATAAGGAGTTTTTAGCACATTCTTGTTTTAAAGTAATTTACTAACAGAAATCAGACTTCTGCTGAGAATGCTACGTGGTAATGGGCAATGTAAGAGGAAAGCACCATTAAACTCTTATGTCATTATTTGGTATAACTTCTACTCAAGCATTTTGTGCAATAAGCCAATATATAGTAGTAATAAGTAAATCAATTTGCTTTAATAAAATATGCATGTATTCAAAAAGAAAAAAAAGGAAGAAAAAAAATGGACTTGAAATATTGTGGAGCTCTGCAATGAATGGCAAGACTTCTTTCACTTAATGCTGACATTTTCAAAATGAGATAAATTCAAATCTTTGGACAGAAGCTGGGAAAGAATTTCAAATGGTGCTACCCTTCCTAGACCAAGATTCAAATGTATTTTTGGAAATCCTGATATCAGTTCCACTATGATATAGTCTTCCGAGGGCTGGCAGAAGATAAAAACAAAACAAAACAACAAAATAACATTCCTATTTAGGGTAAACATTTACTTTTATCCACTTATCTGTCATATTTATCATTGATGACGACATGCATTCTGTTGTTCTCCAAATCTGCGCCAATTTAAAGTGGTTGTTTGTTTTCTTATATCTCAGTGGATTAGAGGATGAGGAGAAGGAAAAACGAGTGGTTTCAAATTGAATCCAGAAAGTTAGGATTTTATTTTCTTAACATTATAAAGAGTCTAACCGGTCTTATGATATGATGCTATACAAATTTTCAAGATACTAATCTTGATTTACATTAAGATCATAGAACATTTTGGTAAAGCTATCAGTAAGGTGGTATTGTCCAGTCACAAACTTGCTCATCATGCCCTTGCATCATTTCAATTTGCTCATGCTCAATCTGAGTTTTTGTGTAAAGGCCCTGGGTAAGGTTTAATATCTCCTGTCATATGAGAAGTTTGGTTGAACACCATAAGTTAAGATCAATTTGACAAATTTCTGTCACACCTGATATTTAACTCACAACTCACCTTTGATTCATATGCTTTGACTTGAGAGTTTGCAACCATAATAATCCCATTTTCTTCAGTGGTGATCAACTCAAAACTGGTGCGGCCAGAGGCACATATTGAAGGGGCCTTATAAAATGCTATACTAGAGCCATTAAAACTGTGACGACGTTGTTGGCATCTCGGACCATCAAAATTTGGAGGACAAATACATCTAGAGAGAAAAAAGGCAGCACTCAAAAACAAAAAAATATTCAGTAACAGCTACAATGTTGTGAGATTGGTGACATAACAAAAGTCTCAAACATGACATTTGAATATGGAAAATAAAACATCTTTATGTTGGGAGAAGACTTCATTTTACATAAGATCAGACATTCAGTTAAAGGTTGGTGGCTGATGAAGTATCAATTGAAAAAATTCAAAATCCCTGGATAGATTGACAGAGAGCTTCATGTGTTCAAGTACATTTACGATGATTAACATGTTTCAGTTTTTTGTTTTGTCTTATGTTTGGTTTGGTTTTTTGGGGTCTTTTTTGTTTTTGTTTTATTAAATGTTACAACATCATCTAATTTTTTTACCCAGAATCTTATAAAGATCAAAGATCTAGCTGGAAGCCTTTTTATGATATGATAAAACTTAAGCCCACATAAAGAAAAGCAAAAGTATGCAGATGGATATGTAACAATCTTGAATATTAAGCATTGAGTCTTTCAAAATGGCAAATTATAAAATGAATTTTGTTGAATCTCAATTCAAAAAATAAAATTGATATCTTAAAAAAAAAAAAAAAAAAAAAAATTGACTTGAAAGGTATGGGTAAGAATGTTTCTCAAAAACTATGTTAACTTTATGTTCAGACTTTTTTTCATTACTTTACTCACGTTATCTTTTCCCAGTCATCTTGAATACAAGTACCTCCATTGAAGCAATAGTCACCTCTACATTCATTAGGCTCGGGAAAGATGCAGTCAATGCAGCCAGAGACAGGATTTGTCATGGTCTCTATACCTACAAAGCCTGTACCATTTGCATTCACTGTATTAGCAAGGCCAGTCACATTCAGGTCAGTTGAACAACCATCATCATAAACTTCCTCCATGCACAAATTTATTGGAAGCTGTTGTATTTTTATGCCCAGCTCAGATTCAAACTGCCATGTGGATAAAAGCATTATTGCGTTAAAAGACACAAAAATGATTTGAACAAACAAACAAAAAAGCAACCAAACACCAACAACAACTTCCCCAGAATTCAAAACAAAACCAACTATAAACAATCAAAAACATCCCCCCCACCCCACCATCCATGCACAAAAGAAAGCAAAAATCAACCTCTCCTCCCTCCCTCCCCCAACAAAAAAAAAGAAAAAAAAAGAGGCAGAAAGACAGAAAGAAAAAAAAACCAACAACAAAAAACCAAAACCCCAAAACAACCACTCCCTCTTCCCCAAACAAATCAAAACAATAATAAAAAAGTTAAGAAAAATCCTCAAAAGCAGCAATTATACCTCATATAAGTACATACTTGATTCAGGTGAGACCAATTTAATAGGATTTTTCTGTCTTATCATTTCATTTCCTTATAGGCATTCCTAATGAATATGTCTATACAGGTATTTCCTCTGCAGTCATTCTCATGCAGTTATTTCTTTGAAGAAAATTCCTTCTAAGCATTTCTTTGCAGGCAATATTTTTACAGGCATTTCTTTATATATGCATTTATTTACATGCCTGTCCTGATAGTTATTTCCTTGCAATCAATTATGTACGGGCATTTTATCATTGGCCTTTCCTTACAATCAATATCTTTAAAGTCATACAATTATGCTTTTCTTCCGCTGAACGTAAAGCATTGGGATAAATCTACAGTAAATGCCTCTGACATAATTCTCTACTCAAAGCATTCTCATGCAGTTATTTCTTTGAAGACAATTCCTTCTAAGCATTTCTTTGCAGGCAATATTTTTACGGGCATTTCTTTATCTATGCAATTATTTACATGCATGTCCTGATAGCTATTTCCTTGCAATCAATTATGTACGGGCATTTTCTCATTGGCCTTTCCTTACAATCATTATCTTAAAAGTCATACAATTATGCTTTTCTTCCGCTGAACGTAAAGCATTGGGATAAATCTACAGTAAATGCCTCTGACACAATTCTCTACTCAAAGCAAGAAATATCATACATTATCAACTCAGCAAAATTCAAATGTTTATAAACATTATGGTATTTTTGGAAGAAAAAAATATATTAGCCCCCCCCCCCCCTACCCCATCCCCAATCTGTAGAATTCTATTATTCAAAATTGGAAAGAGCTATAACTACAATCTATGTATATGATAAATGATGCCAGACTTGAGAATAATATATCAATTGGCTTTTCTTATAGGATTGTTCCTATGGTCTTGTATTTTTGTGAACTTCACATTACATCTTAAAGTAGGAACTTGTACATAAATGTTCATCTTTAACAATCTGTTTTTGTTGTTGTTGTTGTTGTTGTTGTTATTGAGAACATTGTTACCTCATTTTGATGAAGCATCACAGCACTTTCTATTTGTGCTGGGTTCAGATAAGGACTTCCATGAGCGCTGAATCTAACATCCAGGAAATTTTCATTATCCATAATTGATACAATCTCAAGATTATCCGGTTCAGTGTAACCCAAAATTGAAGCAAGCTTTTCACGGAAACGATCATATTTGCTGTTTTTTGTAGCTGAAGCTGATGATGAACTTGATTTAATTATGAAATCTTCGGCTGAAACACCTGAAAGTGAATCATGTTCTCTTATAAGTGTAATATATTTCCTCATCTCATGGGAGGATGAGAACATTTTCAATTCTTATAAGCAACTCATTGAGACATCTTGATTATCATTCTTTTCTCATGACATTACGAATATCTTACACAAAATACATATTCCTCATATTAGTCCATGTCTCTATACTTATTTGAAAGTGTGAGGATATTTCAGGGTGTATCAAATAGAAGAATGCCATAAGATTTATAAGAATGCATCATGGCAGAATATGAATATGTACAAGGCTTGTCCAGAAAATAACTGGGTTTTCCCGATATCTGGAGAACTAATCATAATTTTTTGAATCAGCAAATTGCAGTTGCTTTTTGCATTAATGCCCTTCCTGAACACAAATTTTGAAGTTCCTCGGTGACCGGATGTATCTTTTATGACCAGTTAAAGATGGCAACCACCTTAAAGTCTAAGTTGAAAGTCAGAGCTGTAATTCGATTTTTATATACAGGGAGGAGAGCAACGACAACATGTGACCTGGTGGTGACACAAATGAGGAATCCTCACACAGAGAAACATTTCTGAATCATATGATCACGGGAGACAACACCTGGGTCCACCACTCTACCCCTGAAACAAAGAAAGGCTCAATGACTTGGAAACGCCCATCCTCCCATACTGTCAAAACATTTAAGCGTCAACCCTTGGTCAGTTGGTGAAAAAAGTCATGGCTATGGTGTTTTGGGATGCAAAAGGCATTGTCCTAGATGTTTTGCCCCCTTGATTAACTGACAATGCTGCCACCTATTATGAGACATTGGACAGACTCAGAGAAGCCATTCGCCGAAAAAAATCTGGTTGTCTGAGGAAGGGTGTTATTCTGCAACACGACAATGCGACGCCACACACGCCAAGGTCGCAAAAGATTGGCTTAATTTAAGAAGTTTAAATAGGAAACATCACATCCACCACACAGTCCTGATCTGACACCTTCTGATTTCCATATTTTGGGTCCCTCAAGCACCACTTTGCCGGAAGGAGATTTGATGACGACGAGGAACTCGTGGATGCGGCACAGGAACGGTTAAAGAGTCTTGACGGAACTTTCTACAGGGAGGGTATTTTCCACTTCTGCACCGTTGGAACTAATGTGTCGATCTTGATGGGGATTACGTCGATACGTAGGTAAGTGGCACCGGTTAATTGTCAGTAAGTTTCAATTTGAACATTCAAGTGATAAATACACAGTGGTAAAAGAACGGGTATTTTCCGGACAAGCCTCGTATCACGATAATCAGACATTAAACACGACACGAAGAAATATATAACGCCATATTTCTGGTTGGCATTTTTTTTTCAGTCAATGGAAAGATCTAATGTAACTCCTATTGTGTAATGATACGTCTGATAGTTCAATGGTGTCGTTTTCACCGCGTTCGTTGAAAACATTTCCGGTCATCCAGACTAATCGTGTAATAACATACCGATGTCAAACTGCAACCTTTTCAGGCAGAGCGGTGACCTTCAGAATTTTCTGGCGGCCGTTTTAAGGAAGTGTGGGAAAAGGGGAGGGGTGAGGGAAGGGGTGATATCTGCCTGTAAAACTCATGTGTCATTAACTCATGTGCGTCTCATTTCCTTGTGAAAAGGAGAGATGCGGATTTTCTTTTCTACGACATTCACACATATATCTTAGTGTCTCATTTTGAGCTAAGTCGTTGATTGTTACTGTTTAGCATTAAGATATGTTTGTGACAATTCGATTGTTAATGCTTTTACCTGAATTATAGTTGTTTTATCTTGATATCTCATTTTGAATCATAATTCACCGATTATTACTATTTCTCATTAATTACATATTGTTTTATAAATGTAAGCAGGGCATTTAAAGACTTCTTGGCCTATTATGATTGCCCTTAATCTCATATATGATACGATATGATATATATTCTAGCTTATTTTCTTACTTATTCGTTGTCATTTCTGTTTTTTATTGTCTTTTAATTGTTATTTGTTGTCTGGTGAAGAGTTTAAACCTGAAAATTTACTGATTTGCTTTGCTTTTATAATGGAGACTGTTCTTAAATATTGTTTTGTTGACAGAATATATTGAGTGGCTAGGAGTCAATTCGATAGGTGGGTCACATCGATTATGAATTAATTTCCCGACTTAATGATCGCCACCAAAACGCACTTTCTTCACGTTAAAAATCGTGCACTGTTTCTCTTGAACGTCACTGACGCTTTGTCAAAATTTTCATGCTTCATCTCAATACAAGGTGTAATACTTTTGTTGAAGTACATCCTCTGAATATTAAACATTTTCTCCCAGATCACCTTTGAAACAGGAACAGGAAGTACCCAAAAGGTTTTCTAGTGAGTTACAACGTTGTCGCGTCCATCGAAGCCACCTTCCAAAATTTGTGGTGATCCCCTCGATTCGATAATTGACTGTCGAATGGATCCTCCAACAAAATTTAGTCGTCTGATTAATTCGAAAGCATTGAAATGAAAATAAGTTTAATTATCTTTTTTCCTTTCTTTTTTTTTCTTTTTTCTTTCTTTCTTTTTTTTTTCTTTTTTTCCCTTTACTTTTAAGTATTTGTTATCATTATTATCAATTCTCAAAATCTTTCTGTTTTATACTTTAATTGTGATTAAAAACATATTCACTTATTCCACATCACCCAGTCTTTTGACTAGTCGTTCTTTGGCACCTTAAAGAGGGAATAGTCTGAGGCAGTGTTTGATACTGTCGAAGTTGTCACTATGTACAACTTGAGCTAAGGTTCCATCAGACGCATTTCTGAAGGGAGGTGGCATGTCAGCTGTATGAAGGACGACGACAGTTTGAAAAGAAAAGTGTTGGATGAACTTCAATATTGTGATTTTTATTGTCATCCTTGTACTGGAGTGAATGAGTGAATGTTTTATAATATTATCTCATTCATGTTTATATCTTTCAAACAATAAAAAAACGTTCCTTTTGTAATTAATTTTGTTGTCTGTATTGATGGTTGATTTTCGGTCTTTTTTTTCTTTCTGTATGTGTGTGTGTGTGTGTGTGTGTGTGTGTGTGTGTGTGTGTGTGTGTGTGTGTGTGTGTGTGAAATTTTAATTTGGATGTTCCCTTTTGCACATTCAATGTTCGTGTTTTCTGATGTTTTTTCAATTCGTTTTACACCTCTTTGTGTGTTGATTTGTGGAGTGAGGGTAAATAGTATGAAGATACTCTTTAAAATGTTGCTTTTCATTTTGTATACACACATCTTCAATGTCTTGCAATCTGCGCGTTATAATATGCTTTGGAACCTCTATCGAAATCACTTGCCAGATATTCGATTTTACACTCCGCAATCGAAATCATCCGACCTCAAACAAGAAAAAAAATGGTTTTGTCCCTAAATTTACAGTTTCGTCCCAAAGGTTAACTATTTCCTGAAATAGAAGACAATGTAAAATAGGATGAAGCCCTGGGATATGAAAATAAGAAACTAGGGGTTCTTCAAGTTGGGTCTTTACTGCCAAGTTATCGAATTTACGCCCAATTCATATAGCACAATGAAATAGATCTGACACATTAGATCTAGATCTAGACAATTTCAATGAGCCTCATAGAGAATAATTTTTTTTAAAAACAGAACGAAGAATTTTTGATAGAAAAATGAGAAAGGAAATTTTGCATCCACTGACACTTGAACCCGGGACAGTGGCACCGAACCGCTTCGCCTGGGAGTAGAATAGAAGAGCGTTCTTCCTGGTAAAAAGAGCTTTTTTGAACAAGGTATTTCGGACGATACTACTCTAGAGTTCAATAGTTTGTATACTCC
The DNA here is from genome assembly GCA_039654505.1 of Plocamopherus imperialis. NCBI lineage: Eukaryota > Metazoa > Mollusca > Gastropoda > Nudibranchia > Polyceridae > Plocamopherus > Plocamopherus imperialis. The sequence continues at coordinate 14,173 of JBCHJU010220895.1, forward strand.
CACTGCCTATAGGTGTTTTATTATGAATTTAATAGTCGTCTATGTTATTTAAGGATGTTGTGTGACCGTATGGCCACTCTGTATAATTGTTCCACACATAAAAAGAAATTCTACCGTGGAAGAAGACCAATTAACCTTCAAAACACAATTAGCCAAGACATCTCCAGGAGACATCCAAAACCACCATATATATCAGATCATACATATTGTGCTAAAGAGGACGTTACTGAACTGTCATCAATATCTGACTTGAGGATTTTGAGAGATATTGCAAAGGACACAGAAAAATGGGCGGCGCTGAGTAAGGAAATTGTAGGAAATGTTTCAACCATATAATAAACTACTAACGCATATCAACGGCCAAGCGAATACGCGAACGGCATAATCTAATCTAATAAAAAGAAATCAGGAAAGGAACATTTATGATCCACATGATAATGAAGGGTTGTCTGCCCCTTCCCGCAGTGTCCTTTGCGTCATTCGATGGAATGATGGCGATGTTTCACATTGGGGAACCTACAACTACAACTCCACCAATGACGGCTCTTGCGTGAATGACTTGGGTGTACAAACCTACCAACGCTCTGTGTATACCATAATAAGCCTATAAGTCGGTATGACCACAATTAAATCTTTGGTTACAAGTTGCCCATAGGTCGGAATATAATATGTGCTCATCTCGATATAATATCATATGGGCACATTGCAGTCAAAGGGTTAAATTGTGCTCATAACATAAAAACTGTAGGGTGCTCTTTGTCCACCCTGCGTATCATTATCAGCCGCCACTGCTTGGGAGATACCGATGGCCTTTTCCATCAGAGTTGACGATCTTGTAGCAATCATATTGCTACGCCTGGGCTGGTAGAACAAGAGGAGTTCGGATGCCTAGCCACACCCCCTTCCCCTCTGATCTTTGCCTCTTCTACTTGAATTCGGAGTAATAAACTAGTCAATAAGTCTGACGTAGAAGAGGCTGTAAGGTTGCATGACACCGAAGTAACTATATTGGTAGCATCGAATTTTGCCAGGGTGACAGCCGATATGGCCTGCTCTTTTCGATTTTAATCACCGGGAGTGATTGCTTACGCAAAGGTAAATGTGACCTCCTAGTTTATTGTCCGTCTGCGTTGGACTAGGCACTCATTCATCCTGCCTACCACAGGACAAGAAGATATTAAGTACGGCAAGAGGAATGAAGTTCGTTTTCCTTTTAATTTAAATGGACACCACTGCATAGAAACTCTAATAGTAATGAAAAGCCACAGTGGAGAGCTCAATATGAATGTAAACAAGACGAAGTTTAATAAAGCCTCCACTATAAAGACAATACAAAACAGTAAATTTTCGGGAATATACCCTTCTTCAGACAA
>JBCHJU010222006.1:0-27724 GCA_039654505.1 Plocamopherus imperialis
TCTCTCTCTCTCTCTCTCTCTCTCTCTCTCTCTCTCTCTCTCTCTCTCTCTCTCTCTCTCTCTTTCTCTTTCTTTCTTTCTTTCTTTCATGCTTTGTTTTGTTTGTTTTGTTGGTTTTTCTCTTTTTCTTTTCTTTGACTCAAAGAATGTTTCTATAAACCCTTCAACTACAACAGCATTATCAATTAAGTATGCATACTCAGAATGAATATACTTGTGGTGCATTTGTACTTTTACTGAAAAGATTCAGTCCTGCTATGTTCTTATACATTACTGATTGAGTTTTGATTTTAAAGCCTATAGTTTGGTGTCCTTTGCCAAAAGTGTAGGCCTAGTTAGTGTAGGCCTAGTTTGGCCTAATGCTCAGTCAATGGAAACACTTACAAGTAATGCATAAGACTTAGAGCTTTTCCATGATTTGGCATTGAATTTACGTTACCCACAAGCTTTTTCGTATTTTATAATCTGTAGACTAAAAATGACCTGGAGTCCTGCATGGATCAATGGAAGGACTTTGAAGCCTGGCACGAACGCTGCGCTGCCTGGCTCAAAGATCTCGAGGCCAGACTGAGGGACACTGACCTCAAATCAACTTTACAGGAAAAGCAAGCACAGCTGGATAGGCTTCGGGTGAGTAAAATATTGCTAACCTTCTTCTTTTCCGCTAAATGGCCAAAGGAACTTGACATGATTCAATCACAGCTATTTAAATGTATTTCAATAATGAAAATTTTCAATATATTGTGTTCAGGGTTTGCTGAGTGAAAATAGGGTCATTAAGATTCAAGAAAATCAAATAAGAACAATTTTCTCTTTAAAATGTGATAGATTAGACCCTGTTTTGAGTTTCTGACAATTATCTGTTTTCTAATTAAATTTTCCTTTTCCTATCCTCCTGTCTCTTTTACTTTGACAATATGTTGCATATTTGATCAAAGTTTTAAAGATAATTGGTTTTAATTTAATTTCTTACTAACTTTTTTTTTTCTTGAAATCTTTTATCAAATATTTTGGAGCACAACGCAGTCAATTTTTTCTCTCTCTTGTCTAGTCTTAGTTTCTTATCCATCTCTCCTGGTCACATTTATACAGGCTCTTCAGTCTGAGGTAGCCAGTCACCAGGGGGATCTTGACTCCCTGAGTGATGCTGCCCAGGATCTAGTCCGAGTCAGTGCTGACTCCAGAGTGGTCAGTCAGGCTTCCCAGTTGACAACCAAACACCAAACTGCAACTATAAATATTAAGGTAGGCGGAATGGCTTTTAGGGTTTAACATTTCTCCTTAATTATTCATTCCTAGCCACTTTTTTTTTCTCTATAAAATGTCCAGGTATCCATCCAAGTGTTGTATTTTTGATAGCACATTTATTTATAGGTATTTTAATCACTCAGATAATACTGCCTATTGTGCTGAAATGAAAGACAGCCTTTATCCAAGAGCAGTTTTACTGTCTTTCAGATGAGCATTTCTAATCATAACGGTTATTTCTCTACATGCTTTGTAGCTTTTATGGGTTACATCCAAAAGTAAGTAAACATTCTGTTACTAAGACAAAACCATCTGATAACATCTCTGTAGCAATCTACATTCAAGTGTTTTAATGAGAACTATGTTGATGTCTTCCAGGAGCTTTGCCGGCGATGGGAGCAGTATGTATTAGATCACCAGGCTTACATGCAGTCATTTGACCAGTGCAGGTCATGGCTTGCCCAGATGAAGGTCAAGGTCGCCAATGTTGTGGATACCAGCGGCGACAAGACATCAGTCCAGGAAAGGCTTTCTGCTGTGCAGGTTAATCTTCATTGTCTTTTTTTTCCCCATAATGATTGATAAGCCTGAGTAATAATTTTGCTTCATTAGTCACTTTTAAAATTCTTTCTGAGAGAAAAAAAAAGGCGAACTTTTGTGTTGCACAATATCCACTCAATGAGCTCAAAGTGCTTCTACAAGGGGTCTCTAGCCAAAAGCAACACATAACATGAAGGACGAGATAGGCCACCCGTTAGGCGATGGTACAAATTTTTTTTCGGACAGGGACAAAGCTGTTAAGCACATGGTATTCTTTTTACCCTTGAGCTTGATGAGAAAGTTTGTAAAGAGCTTCTCGAATGACTCAGCTTCACACAGCCCTGGTGGGATTCAAACCCAGGACCTAACAGTTGCTAAGCAAACTGTTTACCACTAGACTATGAAGTCTTACAAAAAAATTAAGCTAAAATTGCAATCAATATTAAAATCATCTACCCACAGGAACTGCTTAACGAGAAAGAAGAGGGACTGCACATGCTGCAGATTGCCTTGGATAACCTGCAAATCGTCCTCCCCAACACCTCAGTGAGTGGGAGAGACAACATGAGGAGGGACATGCAGACCTTGCAACAGGAGTACGATGCTTTGTCAGCTGATTTGAACGACGCCAAGACCCAGCTGGACAGCACCTTAGCTCAGTGGACAGTCTACGATGACAGTGTGGAACAGCTCATGCGGTGGCTTCAGGAACTTGAAAGCCAAATTGCATCGGATTCTCAAGTGCAAAACACACTGCAAGAAAAGAAATTGCAGCTTGAAAGAGTAAAGGTAGGAGTTGAATGTAAAGACAGTTTGAATGTTGTTTATAATAATACTCTATAATGCTCCACTTTTAAGTGTAACATTTTTTTTTTTCATGTATTTTTTAAAATAAATTATTGCATCATAAGAAATATGGTGTATTTTTTCTTTTTGGTTCTTTCAAGAAAAATACTTGATATCTTTTTTACTGAGACTGATCAATTCTTTCCATCATTATTTAGAATATCTTCCAAACTTATGCATCAACAAATCATAATTTCTAAACTTTATTTTTAATAATATATTTGTAATACTGTATGTAAGAGATTTAAATATCATTACTCTTTAATGTTATGTTCATTTTAGGTTCTTCAACTGAACATTTCAAGCCAGCAAAGCACCATCGACAGCCTGAATGAAAAGGCAGTCACTCTGAAGAGGACAAGCCGTGATGGAAATCTTGGAGCTCAAATTGCCCATGTTGTTGACCGCTATGAAAAACTTGTAAAAAAGGCTAAGGTCAGTCAGCATAAGTTTAGCATTCAGTTTTACAATCATTATGATACAATAGTTATGATTTAAATAGAATGATCTATTGATTATATTTTATCATGAAAAAGTAGGCATAATTCAAAACATTAGCAATCACAAATAACATGAGAATTTACAGTGTTTTTATTTGTTAATGTGTTAAAAAAAAAAACCCAACAATTTCTCGTTTCTAAAATTCTTATCTTATTTTGAATTGTAGGAACTGAATGAAACCTGTGAAAAGAATCTCAGAGATCACCAGATTTATCGAGACAAATACATGGATGCTTCTGATTGGCTTGGAGCTAGCATCGACAAGCTGAGTATGTGTAGTGATGTCCGTGGTGATCGACATGCTATTGAAGCCCAGCAACATAAAGTGGATGTGAGTATTTCTTGTTAACTTTGAATTGTAAGTGTTCACTAAATGATACTTGGACGAATTTATTTATTCTTGTTATTAGATATATGTATTGGGGCTGTCGAAATGTTAGCAATTTATTTTATGAGACTGTTCTTGTAAGAAAAGATGTACTATAGATTGTGAGGGACAACAATTACCATTAATTCAACTTTTTACAAAACTCTTGGACTTCATACATTAGTAAATAGTAATTATATTAAGATTAACAACAATAATAAAAATAATAATAATAATTGTAAAAATCATAAAAGTAATTTTATAATACATGTAATTATGACAATGAGATGAAGAACAAATAAGACAAGCAAGATATTAAGTTGAGAGAAGTAATGACTGTGATTATCTGTCTCATTGTTTTAAATTATGCAAAATTCTTTTCAATATGAAGAATCGATTTCTTTTAAAAACCTCCTTGACAGGAAATTGTGAGCACCATGGACGTTGGTCGCAAAAAGCTGCAAGAGGCTCAACAGAAGGGCGATGTTGTGATTCCAGAAACTTCTGCACAAGGCCAAGAACTCATCAATGAAGAGTTGTTGATGTTGACAAGTGATTTTGATGGATTTGAATCAGATGTTAATGATCTAAAGCACACACTATGTAAGTTTGAGTTGTTTTTTTTTTATGTGTGTGCAAATTTATGTCCTTTTTTCATAATTTAAAACATGTTTTAATTAATGGTATTTAATCTTAGTCCTTCCTTGTTCTACATCAGTTGTACCTCATTTTCCTACATGTTATATGTAGCTCTTTCTTCAATTATAATACTCATTTACATACACTTTTCCTGTTATGATGTCTTATAATGTGCTGTTCTTTTCATTCCTTCCAGCCACCCTTGGCAACCAATGGACTGGCTATGAGGAGTTCTATGAACAACTCAGTCACTGGATCAAAGATACTGAGAATGAAATGAAAGCTGATTCTGACCTCAAAGCTTCCTTGGAGCAAAAGACTTCTCAACTGAACAAGCATAAGGTTGGTATCAATGAAGTTTACTTTTTTAGTATCATTAATTTAAAGGTTAAGTATAGGAAAATTTGAATTAGTTGTTAACAAGTAATTATTGATAATAATAAATAGTATTTCTATAGCGCCTTCCCTTGTTAGCTCAAATTGTATTGATTATACAATAACGGCAATTGTGATTAGATTTTACAATGCAGAATAATACACCATTGATTTGACATTCTGAACAAAGATATTGAATATCATATCTCAAATATACAAAGCTTAAAGGTATACAATGTTCTCATAAATATAAAGTATCATTCAATGACACAATAACAAATCAATGTGAAATCGCAAATGAAGTACTCATTTCCTCATTTCCTTCCTGCTGCACAGAATTGTCACAATGAGGTGATGAAGCAACAGCAAGCCTTTGACCAACTGGCAGAAAAAGCTCAAATTCTTATGCAGTCATCCACCGATGGCCGTGTCTCCACCCAGCTGACACAGCTCAGCTCTAGATATGCGGCACTCATTACCCTCTCAAAGGTACATATATATGAAAATGTTCTTTTTGTTATATCAAAGCGTCAAGATTCTACAATATGTAATATAGCATAATTAGTGAATGTTATTGCGCAGTGAGCTTTTCAACTGTACATAGGTCTTCAATAACAGAAAACAAAAAAGAAGCCAAAAACAAAAGCAAAATAAAGAAATATAAATGGATACAGTTCATTGTTTCAAAAACAAAACTACTACCCGTTGACTCAAGGATTGATGGGAGAACACAGGAAAATAACAGTGAAATAGATCTTTCTTAACTGATGAATATTTTGTTATGCAGTTCAGAATGTAATAGAAGAATTGAGCTGTCTACTAAGCTCATTGATTTATCCTTGTCTTTGCTATATGACTGACAGAGGTTCAGATCTATATGTATAATGTAAAGTTTTCATATGTATATATTGTCACATTTATCATCCTCAGGATTTGCTGAAACGTTATGAACAGACTGTCCAAGACCATCAGCATTTCAGTGAAGCTTTCTCCAGATCCAGATCATGGCTCAATGACACCAACAATCGTCTCTCCGTCTGTGCTGATACATCTGGTGATCGATACACTATACAAACACAGCTGGAAAGACTACAGGTAATAGTCACATCTCAGAGTAAAATACTGTGATGTGGATTATTTATATATTTGCCCTTCTCTGGAATCTCTTATATTCGAAACTGACACTCAAAATCAAAAACATAAAAAAATAAAATGAGAGCAAAAAATGAGCAATTTCTGAAACTTAAGTAGTTTAATGTTGCCAGATGTGATTATCAAATGAAGCAAAGAATACCTTGTGTGCCTCTTTCCGATTTTTACTCATTATTAATTGTTGAAGTAGTAAATTTACAATAAGGATTTTGTGAAGTAACAACACATTATTGAAAGCCAGTCAGCAAATTCATTTCGATTGAGATCCATATGAAGTCTAAGGAGTTGAGAAACTCAAACAGGTTGGGATTTGTTAAGAAGCTTTAAAAAAAAAAATTAAATCGTTATCTTTCTCAGATATTTGTACGGGTGAGTAACATTTAAGACGTGCATTTTCTAACACACAAGCTAGAAATTGTGTTCACTGTGCATAAAAATTCTGTAATTGTTTATTTTGTTGAATTTGTGTGTTAATGTGCTAATTTTTATATGATTTGGTTTGTTTTTGTTGTTGTTCTTGTTTTATGTAATTTTTGTCGTTGTTTTAGTTGAAATTTGTTTTGTTTTTTCTTTTAATGTGTTCATGCTCTAATCTTAATTTGATACAGACTTTTATTTCCTAAGTTGCCACTTTCTTTGTCCCTTGACAGTAACAGGTATCCAACTCACCTTTTTTGTCAAATGTCTCTAGTCAATTCTTTCATACAAATTTTGTTCAATGAAGACTTTTTAAAACTAAGTTGCCATTTCGTGTGCTCTCTCCCATAAAGGGCTCTTGATTTAGTTCCTTGATTTTTTTGTGATTTTTTTTAAATTTTTCTATTTTGTGTGTCCCCTTGTAGATCAGTGATAAATTATGTTCCCCTGCTTTCTTCTTTCATTGGATAATATTCTCTGAATTTAAGATTTAATGTACTTGAAGCTACCCTTTGAAACATTCCAGTATCTTAAATCACTTTAATTTTTGCTGACGTTTGTATCATGGCTATCAGTGTAATGAAGGGAGATTTTTTTTTAATTTGCTCTGTCTTAGTGAGACATTTTGTTTCCTTTACTTTGTTTTACACCTTTGGTACAGTGAGTTTTTGTGTGTTTATGTATGAAGCACTGTTGTCAATTTTGTGTGTATTTAATAAAAAAATAGAGTGGCAATTTCGTTCTTAAAAGAACAATGGCAGGGGATGGAATAACAAAAGGAACTGGATGACAAGTCCATCAATTTCCCTTTTTTTTTTTAAATCTTTTTATATTGACAAGTCTGTTCAATATTACATGAGAAAATCTCTCTGTTAAAATACAGAAATAAAAAAAAAATGAAAATAATGCTTAACACTAACTGGCAGGATCTGTACGCTGTACTTTGCCACTGTAATGCTGTACTTTTTTGACAATATCAACTTGTCCTATATTTCTGATTTTAACAGTAGTATTGTTGTGTTTATATTCAAACTATGCATTAAATGATTGTGCAAGTTAAAAGATATTTCTAAAATGTAACAACCAATGTTGATATTGTCTTTTTTTTCTCTTTTCAAGGAATTTGTGGTTGTGAAAGAAGAAGGCCAGATTTTGCTTCACACTGCTATCACATGGGGAGAGAAAGCAATGGCTAACACATCAGTTGAAGGCAGGGAAATCATACGGTCTGAGTTGCAGAAACTGCAAACAGATTGGGATCAGATGACATCACAGGTAGATTTTGCTTGTTTTGTTTTGTTCAATTGATCTTTTCTTTCTTTTTAAAAATTTATTTTACATCCATTTCTTCTCAATAGTTTCTTGTGTGTTTTCGTCTTAGTCTTCATAATAGCTGACAAACTCAGATAGCTGAGCTAGATTGTTTTGAATGGGTATAAGGGTTGTTTTTTATCTTTTACTTTTTTTGGTTTGAGTTTTGAATTTTGTTTACTTTATTTATTGTTTCTGGGTTGTTGCTTTTTACTTTTCTTCTCTCTCAGTTTATTGAATCAAACACAGAGGTCTTATAAAGTTAATGAAGCTTCCTTTTGTGTATCTTATTTAGTTTTTTTGTTTTGTTTGTTTGTTTTTTCTTTCTCCGAAGCGGATACAGGTTGTTATTTGTTTGTATGTTATGTTTTATCATTGACATTCTTTTGTGGGGGCAGGTTGTTATGGGGTTTGGTTTAATTTTTTTTTTTTTTTTTTTTGAGTTTTGTTGTTTTCTGCTTTGGGTTTTTTTCTGGGGGCTTTTTCTTTGTGAGGAGCTTCTTTGGGTTTTTATTGTTGTTTTGTTTTGCTGTTGTTTTTTTTGTTGTTTGTTTTTTAGGGTTCTTTATGAGTTTGAATTGGGGATGGTGATGTATCAATTTTTGTTACAGACATTATTCTTTCATAGTTTTTAATGCTAATATCTTTATTTATCAACATTGTATTCTTTGTTGATATGTTTGGTAAGTTCCTAAATGATGCCGGAGAATTACTAATAGCAACAAGTATCTACAGAGGGGAAGGGAAGCAGATTTTTTTTTGGCTGTCTTTTGTTTGATCAGGTTTTCAACCATCATTTGATCTTTCGGATACATGGACTTACTAAAAGTTAAATTCAATTGTCGCTCCATCCTACCAGGTCACTGACACCAAAGTGATGCTTGAATCCTGTCTCCTCCAATGGAGTGATTACAGTGCTTCACATGACCAAGTTCTTAAATGGCTGAAAGACATGGAAAAGAGACTAAGAGATACACAACCCAAAGCAGATCTTAGTGAGAAAAAAGCAGAGTTGCAACGAGTCAAGGTATGTTACCTAAAATGATCAAGCCCACATTACCAGGATTATTTTATAAAATAAAAACAACAAAATAAAAATGAAATAAAAATCTGCTTCAATTTTCCAGCGTGTAGTGATTGTATTGTTTGTAACAGTATAAGTAATGCAGCCTGTCTTTTCATCAAATCTTTGACCTTTCTTAAAGAGAAAAACAGATATTCTCATCATCTTCTTCTCATTCATAGAGGAAAAAAGTAAGGTGTGAGCAGTTTTTGTGATAATATTATTAGCTATCTCCTTTTAGAAACTGACTTGACTCTTTGAATCTCACTTGTAAAAACTATCTTTATTGTGCTGACAGGGCATGTACCAAGACATTGTGTCCTATGAGCAAATGGTGGAATCAGTCAATTCAAAAGCTACAGACTTGGCAGAGAAGAGTCCAGCCAGTAGAGCCACCATTGACACTTCTCAGATCGTTGCACGCTATAACAGTGTCAAGGAGCAAGCCAAGGTAAAGCTGTTCAGCCATCCAAATAACATTAATATCATGTCGTTGGGTTTTCATAACAAATAAAGATGCCCTTTCAGATGTTGAATATGATATAACAGCAAAAGATGATATATTTTTTCTCCCCTTTTGGCATTAAACATGAAAAATAAGAAAATAACATAAAATTCCACTTAAGTCATTGCCGCAGGGGAATTGGTCTTTTCATTTTCAACCAAAAACCGAGAGTCAGCCGCAAGCAAAGGCAATATGTTTAAATAACCTTGCCCAAGGCTTAAATCACATTCTCCCACACAGGACTTGAAACACCAACCTTTTGGTTTCCAGCCTAAAGCACAACCTCTTTGCCACTATGACCACTATTTCATGAGACAGATTTCTTAACTCGTTGACTACTTGGAGCCGATATTGTTGTGATATCACTGGATACAAATTTGGCTACTGAGTCATTCCCATTTGTTTACTTTCTCTTGAGTGAGAGTTCTTCATCTTTCTTCCTCTAGTGGTGCTGAATAAAGATTAAAGAACTTCATCTTAACTTATTGTTTACGATTGTTCTGAACGAATATAATGTGAGGTGAAGCACAACAGATATATGGGCTTGAGCACAATTTAACTTTTTGTCTATGATTTGTGCTCATCACGATGTATGGGCGAATTGCAGTGAAAGAGTTAAATAATGCTCAAACTGATACATGGTTGTGCTCATCCCATTATTAAAAAATTAGCATATTGAAGTCAAAGAGATAAATCATGCTCATGACATTATATAAATATATATATCAGCTTTAAATAGTTACAAGGTTAAGAATCACTTTTGAAAGAGTGGATTTACTTGACGGATTTACTTCGCTAACATCTGGCTACTGGACTCTTTTCCTAGTGCAGCATTCAGTGCTTGCTGGTCTAAAAAGTAGAAATAAATGATGTCATTGTCATCTCCATACTCTTTGTCTCCAGGATTTACTTGCTCGAAGTGAGGAAAATGTAGCCCACCACCAAGATTTCCATGACAGTTGCAACAGCTTTTCATCCTGGCTGCGTACTGGCATTGAGAAGTTGACAACTTGTTCTGACACATATGGGGAGAAATCTGCCATTGAAGCCAAAATAGAAAGAGCGAAGGTAAAGATTTTTAGTCTTTAGTGATATATGTAATAAAGTTTCAAAATGCTTTTAACATGAATCAATGGATATTAGAACAAGTAAGTGGATTTTTCTTCTTAGGAAAGATCTTAAAAGTGAAAATTCTAATTTTGATTTTAAAATCTTTCATTTAGGAACAGATTGGAAATTTTAGCGAGTTTATTGCTCTATACTATATTTTATGCTTCCTTACTAATTTCCATATTTAATATTCCTTTATTCAGTCGCTTGTGGCCAACCTGAGTGAAGGAACACAGCGTTTGTCTCATGCTACAAAAGCAGGGGAAGCAACTTTGCCAAGCACATCAGCTTCAGGTCAGACTAAAATACGTCAAGAACTTCAGGCCATCAACAAAGACTTTGAAGAGTACCGGATGCAGATGGTGCAGTCGCAGTCAGATCTGGAGACTTGTTTGACCAGATGGGATGAGTTTGAGAAAAGCTACCAGGAATTTGGAAACTGGCTACGTGAAACAGAAGTTCATCTGCGCATGGAACTGGAGCCCAAGGCATCTGTGGAGGAAAAGAAACAACACTGGGAGGAATATCAGGTGACTATGGTAGCAGTTTAATATAAATTTGTTTTTGTTACCCAAGTAACAATTCATCCTAAAGTGTCAGGTAACAACGTAACATTATAAAGTTTATACTGAAGATGATTTTCAAGTGTTACAGAAGACTCTTTGTCTTCATATTTGCCTAGCATGATTAATCTCTTCATTCTTTTTCAATTTTCATTCTAAAATCAGTCTTTCCATAATAGGGATCCTTTTATATCAATTAAACAATAACAGTACATGCCTCTAGCAATTTTAAATTTGTGTCCTAAAAAATAATGGAGTTGTTGCTGTTTTTCTTCTATTAGCTGTATCTGGAAGATGCCATCTCCCATCAGAATTCACTGGACAGAGTAAGTGAGAAGGCACAGGCCCTCATCCAAACAAATGCAGATGCAAAGACCTCTCATGCCATCACCCAGTTGACCACCAGATACCATGCTGCTATTGCATTGGCAAAGGTGACTTATTAACCAAATATAAAAATATCTTTCCATTTAACTGTGCCATTATTTTGACTATTGTGATATATTTATTATATTAGTTTTTTTGTTGTAATGACAATCACCTAATATCCATCCCCTTTAAAAGAATAATAATGATTTTGTTTATTTTTGTCTCATAAGACATGTTGTAAGCTTATTTATATTTAAATTTGTAATTTAAAATTTTGGAAGGTTTTTGAAAAAATCTGTTTTGATTCATATTTCTTTTTTTTTTTTTTTCCAGTATTTGATTTATGAGTTTTTGAATGGGTACAATACTTTTATACAGCATTTAAATAAACATTTAAGTATAAAAGAATCTGATATCAGTTGACATCTCTGCAAGTTGCTCACTGTTTTCTTTGTTTTACAGGATATTTCAAACAATCTGGAAGCCTACTACAATCATCACAAGCTCTACAAACAGAACCATCACCTCTTCAACGATTGGCTGAGAGAGACTAAACTCAGACTGAAAACTGTCAGTGATGATAGAGGAACAAGGGATAATATCAATAATAAATTGATTGAAGTTGATGTAAGTATTACACAACAAGAATTCCTTTATCCAATTGAATTTTGTTGCAGCAGCGTGTGCCTTTTTCCAAGAATAAAAAAAAAATGTTCTTTAGTGAATTGGAATCATGGAATATTACACTCATCAATTTTGGACAGACAATTTTATTAGTGACATGTACATAAACCTAGTTGGGCATATCCGAGCACAGTTTTTAATGCTGATAATTCTTCAGTCCCTTTTTTCACAACCCACAAGTCCATCTACCCTGCTTTAGTTATAAGAAAATCTGTCAGAACTAAAAACACTAGCATAATCCTGCAATACTTCAAGACCAATGATCAAAGGGGTTATCACAATAAAACTGAAAATATAATGAGTCTCATGAAGACCAGCAGATTAGATAGAACACAGTTTAGAGCAAGTTCCTTAATTGTACCACCATCATCAGCATACTTATGTTAAGACTTAAACAACATTATGAGAAAGGAATATCTTATTCATTTTGCCTTTAGGAAATACAAGGTGCCTTGGATCAAGGCCATACCATCCTACGCACTGTGCTAGACAGTTGTGAGAAGACCTTACCAAATACCAACCAGAAAGGAGTCCACGTCATTCGCAATGAGGCTGACTCAGCTAAGGCTGAGTACGAGAATATCCTGACTCAAGTGTCTCAGGTAACTATTATTGTTGAGTTAAGTAATAGTGAACATGTTTTTTGGTATATGTTTCTGTAGAATGATTAAATCAAATGTTGTCTAAGTTCTGTTTCAAATTTTCTTCTCTAAGGTCGGTCTGCACAACAAAGTTTTAAAGGCTTCATTCTATGGTGTAAATCATAAGAATTAGGAATGAGGTCGTTTTTGTTGCACAGAAAAAATATGATAGAATGGAATCAGTTGGAAGATTTCCTCCTGCTTTCCATGGCAATATTATAAATAATTCTTCCTCAGTTCAAGGTACTGGAAATCCATTTGAAAGATATTACAGTCTATTAAAATAATATTAAATGAAAGGATTGTGTATTTTTCATGGTAGTTGAAAATGATGATATCTCATTCCAGGTCAAGCGTACCCTTGAAGGCTCTTTGGCACACTGGGATGATTTTGACATTCAGTGTCAGCAGTTTGCCGATTGGATGACCGAGGCTGAGCATCGTATTGGCTCCAGTGCTGACTTTAAAGCAGATTTACCGGAGAAGAGATCCAGTTTGGAGAAATACAAAGTAAGAAAAACCTGTCCATCATGAATTTTGGTCAAATAGTTTTAAAAAAATGAAATAACAGACTTCTTAAAAAATTGCTGCAACTCAAAATGCTGCATGTAAATCCCAATACTTCAGTGAAATTAGACATGAATGAAGCTTTGCATAAATCAAAGTTGTTAGAATTTCTTATGTTTCCTTCCTCTCTCTCTTCAATTTATCATTCTCATTCTCAGTAAAATCAAGTTACTCTTACTTTTGACTTTATGAGTAATTTTTCTGGAAATTAAAATACCAATGCCCTATCTTCCTCCCCTTTGCTGGTACTCAAAAAACAAAAAATGTAAGAAAAGACAAAGAAAATAAAGTAAAGAATACAAAAAAAAATTGTGCCTTACACATGCATCTGTTTCTCATTAAGTGCAGGTTTAACAATATGTCCCGACTGTTTTTATTGTTTTATAGGCTCTCCAAGCAGACATTACAGCCCACAAGGAAATTCTCAACAGACTGGAGGAAAAAGCCAACCTGGTGAAAGATGCTGGACCTAAGGCTAAGGCTGCTGAACTGAAAGCTCGCTATTCTGCCTTAGTAGAAAATAGCAGGGTAGGTAGCTTAACCAGCTGTTGATTGTGATATCAAAATATGACCTCTTTCGGTTTAAACTCACTCTAGTCTGGACTACATTTTTGTCTTTTTTTAGTTATAAAAATATTCTGTTTTTGAGTTATTTTCACCCCTTTCAAAGTGTTTGAATTATTTTGTAATCAATATTTTTAATATGAGGATGGGTATTGTTGTTTTGTTTTATTTTGGCTTTTGTTGGTTTTTTAATTATCTCTTTTTTCTTCATTTTCTACTTTCTATTATTACTGCATCAGTTGTATTTAAGTTATTTTCAGTAATTTTACATACATGTTGGTATGTTGTTGTTATTTTAACTAGGTTGTTGTCGGTCATGTTGAGGAGCAAGTCGTCAGCCACGAGGATTATCGTAAATCCTACATTGCCTGTCTGGACTGGCTGGCTAATGCCAAACATAGACTCCAGCGACTGGCTGATTATTCTGGTGACAAGCGAACTTTACAGGACAGACTGCATCAACTGAGGGTAATTAACTTTAAGGCTTATGTAATGGTTAGTTGAGACAATAGTATTATGTGAGGGAACAAATTGCTGGATCGAGTGTTAGATTGACGAAATCTCACTACTAATTATGCGTCTTGAAGAATATTGATTGAAAGTTGAATAAAATACTGCACATTAAAAAGAAACATTCTTAAGGATCAACATTGGTGATTTGCAACAGGGCTATTTCTAAACACCAAGTAACTAATACTAATACAAGAGATGAGACATAAAGGCATGTTATCATAGGAAATGTGCTTCACTTTGTTGAACTTTATGTTTTGATATCCATTAGAACAGTTATCAGTACGAGTTTTATTGGGGCTTATGAATGTGGTATACTGAAAAATGTTCAGAACTGTTTTTGAAAGACCTCTTTAGCCTTTTATTTATTCTTATTTTATTTTATTCTTTTAGCCTTGTTTTAATGCCTGATGAAGATCATTCCTCTTTTTCACCCTTTTTTTCATTCCCTTTTTTCTTTTACTTTCAGGACTTCAAAGCAGATCTTAGCCAGGGTCAGGAAATGTTGAGCAATGCCACTGGTTTGGGAGAGAAACTTTGTCGTACAACATCATCTCGTGGCCAAGGTGTAATCCAGAAAGAAATACAGAGTCTCCATGATGACTGGGCTGCTTTCACCTCAGCCGTTGATGATGTGGAGCACAACCTTGAAGCCTGCATTGCCAACTGGATGGAACTGGATGATGAGCACATGGCCTTTGTCAACTGGTTGGACAGAACAGATGCCAAACTGAAAAACTGTTTGGAGACCAAAGCAACTTTGGCCAGGAAGAGAACACAATTGCAAGAGGGAGAGGTATGTTTTTACTTTTCTTTTTCTTTTTTTTTACACAAATCATATGTGTATGAAACAAGGAAAATGAATTATTTCTCTCACCAGTTTCATTTATGAACTCACCTGATGTTTTTATGCAAAGTGTAAGGTTTACATTTGAAATTGTCATGCTTACATTTTGTTTCATGTCAAAGTTTATGGAACTAAAAGTTTCTCTTTAACATATGCTTTGATGTTTCAGGACATTTATGATGACATTCTGGCTCGCAAAGCTGAGTTAAATAAAGTGAGGGACAAAGGCGATGCCATTGCCCAACGCAGCAGTGACATGAGAGTTTCCAATAATGTCATGCAGCTTGCCACCAAATACCAGGCTCTTACTTCGTCTGCCAAGGTAGACAACAATTAAGGATCCATTTGATGCTTTCTGCAAATTTCTATTTAGCATGAGATAAAATGTGTGTACATTTTAGTAAAGGGTAATTCTTATGGGAGTTTAGTCATTGTTTTTGGGTTGTTGGAGTTTTTTTTTCTTCTGTGTGTGTTTGTGTGTGTGTGTGTGTGTTTGTATGTGGGATTGGTCTTTTACAGGGTGTGGGTTTTTTTTTTCTAGTTTTTTAGTTTATCTTGTTATTTGTTTTGATTTTTTGCTGTCCCTTTTCTGAGAGATTTGTCTTGTGTCATTTTTTTTTCTTTTCTGTGTGTTTTATTTTTGGTTTTGTTAGTTTGTAGGTTTGTTGCAGTAGAGCTTCTTACAGTTTCATATTATGAAAAAGAAATGCAATTATTTTAAACGTACTCGTGTCACCTTTTTTCAAAAGCTTTTACTGAGTTAGATATCTGAGGCAAAGACAAATGGAGGTTTTGTGAATATGCAATATTTAACATTCAGGTACCTATCAGACATTGTTAAACTCTAGTCCACTCTTTAAAAAAATGTTGAAAAAAGCACGTTAAAAATATGTTGAAAAATGCACATTAAAAAAAATGTTGAAAAAAGGTCCCATGATATCATTCATTTTTGTTTACAGGATGTTGTTGGCAAGCTAAAGGAAAATGTGAGTGACCATAAACTATATGATGAAGCTCTAGATAGTGCTGCCACCTGGCTTAAACTGATGAGCAAACGTGTCCAGGCATGCAGCGACAGCTCTGGAGACTGGCATGCTATCCAAGAGAGAATTGAGAACATCAAGGTAAATTTGAAAGATTTAGAAATTCAGAGGTGGCATACTAGATGTTAAAAAATACTGCGTGAATTTATTTCTACACTTTTGATTTTTTCCTCCCTGCCTCAACATTTTCTTTTCTGATATGCATTCATTCATAGTGCCATCCTAAGTAAAGATTCCCATTTCTTTTTCTTTTTTTCTTTTTTTTTTTTCTTTTTTTATTTTGTTGCCATATTTTTTGTTGTTGTTCTTTGGAGGCGAAAAGTTCAAATAAAGAATATGAAATTTGTAACATGAAATCTAGATAAACAATGTCTTTTTCTAACTGTATAATTTGAGAATATATCAGCATTAAAAATTAAAATCATAGCTATCTTTTATAAAGCCACTCACAATAGTAAATCCATATTTTGTGTATGCTGCTGGGGAGTAAATTACAGGCCAGAGTACAAAGAATGTTGGCTTACTTCTTCCTTTCATCCAGGATGTGACTGCTAGCATGGATGAGGGACTTCAGAAGGTCAACTATGTGTGTGACCAGGCAGAAAAGATTTTGCCTCGCACTTCATTGGAAGGCAAAAAGATGATTGAAGAGCAAGTCACAGATTTAACGAACGACTGGGAGAAGCTTAACTCTGGCATCGCTGAATGCACAGCCATGCTGGAGGGGGTCCAGCATAGATGGCATGAGTATGAGCAGTATTACGGCAGCATTGTCAAGTGGCTTGCAGACACAGAGAACTCTCTCAAGTCAACACCTGAGGCTTGCGCTCAGCTCCCAGAGAGAAAAACGCAGCTAGACAAATATAAGGTTAGTTCTTACTTTATACTTCATGAAATACTATTTTTTGGTTGATTTTTTATTTTAATTTTTTATTGTCATGAAGGGTGCTTTTATCTTTGTTATGATTTTTTTTCTTTTTTTTTTCTTTTTTTTGTTTGTTTTGTTTTGTATTTTGTTGTTTTGTTTTGTTTTGTTTTTTTGTTGTTTTTTTTTTTGTTTTACTTAAAATCACTCATAGGAATTTCAGTATTATTGGTTTTAAAAAGGTCAAATGAATTTACACATTTTAATAATCTAGCATGTAGAATACATTTTTTAAACCTTATTTTCTTGCAGTTTAGTGTTAGTTTTCATGCAATGGTGGTGAACATAATTGATCACTTAGATTTTTTAAAGAAAAGCAAATAAATTATTATTATGAAAATGTATTTTATTTGGACTGCTCACTATCTTTTAAAGATGGAAAAATTTTGTCTTATGTGTAATTTTAAATTGGATCATTACCACAGTAAAAGAAACAGGGAATTTGTACTTTAAGAATCTGGGTTAAATTGGAAGTAGAGAAAATTCTGATGTATTTTTTAAAAGCAGTTTTCTTTAAAGTTGTTTTACTTTATTTTACAGATGATACTTTCTGACATTGAGAATCACCGTAGATTGGTAAATGAACTGGCTGACAGAGTCGCCAATCTTGAAGCTCTTTGTGACTACCCTGGAGTTGCTGATTCACTGGCTGATGTTGAGAACAGATATGGCAAAGTCACTGATAAAGCCAGGGTAGGTTTCAGGCCTTCATTTCAATCACCCTCAAATTAAATATGAAGTTTATCTTTAAATGTGACAAAATCTTTGAGTACTACTGATTTGATTACTGTAAATCTGTGTTAAGCGTTTAAAATGTTTCAAGTATTTCACATTGTAGTACAATAAGTTGGAATGATTATGAGTAGAAATTCTCAAAAAGTAAAAAAACAAGAACAGTTACATTTCTAAGGCTCTTTGACCAGCAAAGGCTTTTTTTTTTACCACCTTTATATAAAAAACAAAAACAAACCCAAGCCTTCAAGAAATATAGAAAGGTTGTTATTACAAAAGGTACTTAAAAGATTATTAATATATTTCATTATTCTAAATTAAACAGGATATTGTGGAACTTCTCCAAAGAGGCTATGATGAACATCAGTCATTCCATGAATCCCAACAAGATTGTGAGAAGTGGTTGCTGAGTATGTCATACCGACTTATGTCTCACAACACACTTAATGTATCCACCATGGAGTTGACAAACAGACAAATTGACAAACACAGAGTGAGTCACATTTTTATCCTTTAGATCTATACCTAGTGGGCCTTTTTGACCAGAAAAAAATCCATTTAAGTGGAATGAAGCCTGTTGTCTTTGCTTTCATGAAATTAAATGAAAACAATGGTTATAGCAGGCTGTTGTGAAATTATTAGAGTTCGAGAGATGATGGTCTTGAAAGAGCTGTGGCCAGAATGTGGGGAAGGTGGAGGTTGAGCTCCCAAGTTTACCCGTGTCCAATTAGACCAGTGATCTGAGAAAAGGTTTTAGATTTGACTCCCTCATCTGTATTATTCTTTCCTTTGCTTAATAAAGAAAAATGATCCGCTGGTTGGATACAGAACATAAGATTTATACCAAGGCATCCACCCGGGAATTTCAAATCAACACTTAACATTCAAACTGCTGTGTTATCGTATAATGTAAATGATTTTAAAATATGCCTGCACATGAATGCAAAAATCTAGATGTACTAACTTTATCATAGAATTGCCTTGATAAAAGAAAATTTTTAAGTCTATAGCTCTGGGGCTTTTAGAAATTGTTAGACTGTCAACTCTGATGGATGCAATGTTGAGTTCTTCGAATGAATTCTTTTTACACATTTACTCGCCCCTCTTAGGTGTAAAAAGAATACCTGACAATAGGCAGCGGACTATCTTGTCGGTATGCTGGAGTGATGCACAAGTAAATTGGCTGCTCCTTTATATGCTCCTCAGGGATTTGATAAGGTTCCTGGATTGAAAAGGCCTGGCCGGGAATTCTTTGTAAAATGCAGAGCATTATTAAGTGGATATGTACTATATAAGAACTAAGAATTTAATTCTCAAAAATTTAAATTGGTGTCCATCTATTCCAAAAATGTTTTTTCTTGAAAAAAAATTGATGATGAGACCCTATAGATCTATTTGGGCTCTTCAGGGTTTTCTTTCGGTTTCAAACAAATTGTTTTGTTTGAATGCCCCTAAAGATCCTTATTGAAAATAATAAAAAGGTGAAAGAAAATGATGAAACTACCTGTTGTTGCCATTTCATTTGGTTTGTATAGAATATCATAAAGAGGAAAAAAGAAACATACTTTAGTATGTTCAACACTTTATGCCAATTTAAGGGTGTTTACTTTGTAAGTTAACTACTTTACTACAAGATTGAATTTATGAAAGAAACATAAACATTTACCAATTGTTCCCGTGATCTCTAATTGTCCCATAAGGTTCTTCTAAGAGAGATTGAAGATTACCGATTGACCTTGGACTCGGTGAGTCGACTCGGCCAACAGCTGATTCTGAGTAACCCAAGGTCTCCAAGACTCGCAACCACAGTTCAGGCTCAACTCACCAACTTGGAAGAGAGCTACTTGAATCTACAGTCCACTGCACATCAGATTAGGGTAAGTGAAAGCTTAATGTTTCTGTGTGATGTCACCACACCTCTTCTTAACAGAATTTTGCATGAGCCATCTTCAAAATGCCATCCATCTATCTCATGCCTGTATCTGATAAAGGAATTTGATCCTGATCGTTTGTCAGAGGACTAAATAGGATGAGTTATTGAACCAATTTGTCCATGTAAAATTTTATCTCGCTGATATTGCCATACTGAATAAGTTTCAGTAAATACATGATTTCGTCCATTCGGTACACATTTTAGAGGCTATCATGCTGTAATTTAATCGACCATCTCCTGAAATTATATTTTTGAGAGGGCAATATTTATCAAATATGACAGGGGGATGATTTTGTATGTGTGTGCTCTTTTTTTTTTTTTTTTTTTTTTCCTTGTCATCCATGAAAAAATCTTCTCTTTTATCTAAATAGTGAAAGAAAAGAAAATATCTTATTTTTACTGTGACACCTAAAAAGTAATTAAAAATAGGAAACTTCAGAATAAATATTTTCAAGCTTTTTTTTATCACTCCCTTTTTGCTAGGTAACAATTTTAATCTTTTGCGATTAGCAGTTTTGGAGTGATGGGAAACATTTTTAAAAAGCTCCATGAAGATTTTGCTTTTCCTAATGGCCTTTACTGTAAAGGACTAGTTTTATAAAAGTTTCTGTTTTTATGAAGTTTATTCTAGAAGATTGCTGTGGTTTTTCAGACTGTAGCACAGTAGTTGCAAGCTAATTAATGCTTCTTTGTTATATCAGGTGGCTAAAAAAGATAGTCTGAACTTTTTAAGGCTTATAACTTCGAACCAAAATATTTGTTTGAAACATATTCTGACAAATAAAATCTATATCATTTTTTGAGTATCTTCTGAAAATATGACCTTTATTTATACTCCGGTCTTTAAATCTTACTAGTTTATATAAATTGTGATACTTTAAGAGTACAATGCCGAAGTTTTCTGAAATAAATACACTTCTAAATGTGTTTGAGAACTGAACATGATATAGTTAATTATGTCTATTTGGCCTTTTTGCTTATTGAGAATAGGGTGTCTGGGAGTTTATCAAAGCTAAGAGATGGTAGAGTTAATCATTTAGAATCACCAGTTTGAAAAGATCCCCTTACTAACTTAGAGTCTATTATTATTTCACTTTACAGATTGTACTTTATATGATGCTTTATGATATTCATCTTACTGGCTAGCTTCACATAAATATACATTATTAATTTGTTAACAAAGCAAAGATTATAAAACTTGATATACGGAATAATAGTTTTCCTATATATCCATGTGAAACATCTTATCAATATATTTTCTGTATTGGTTCTAGATTTATGTAAGCTCTCAAAGCCTTGTAATATTAACAGTGTGTTGATCAAAGAAAACCTATGCTGCCAATGATAATGAAAATTTACACACCACCTCCATATTATATTTAATAGATCAAGCACGGCTTGAAGAAAGTTTAGCCAAAATCAAAACTGAAATACAATTATGGCACATAGACTCTAACCCTAAGCAGAACTGATAAACTGGACACCTTTCATTGAAAGCAACAGAGGAGAGTTATACATATAACTGATACCTAGGAGAAGCAGTGAAATGGCACCTAACAGAGCAAAGGATATGTACTTCTCTAAAACTGTCAAATGATTCAGAAGCAGATCAATTACAAACTCTCGGTAGAACTTATCAAAGATCCTGATTGTCTAACTGCCATTGCTAGAATCCAAAATTGACCTGGAAAATTTGAGAATGTAAGCATTAGACTGAAAGTTCTCAATAGCACAAGGACAGTCTTGGCCTTAAAATCTGATGACCAAACAACGCAAGGACTTTAAGTTAGTATAAAAAAAAAAGATAACTTCAGGTATAGAGCTTCAATCACATTTATATTGCCAGAGGATACTCATAAGAAGATATAGATGTTAAAGACAAGAGTGAACTACGGCCAAAGTTATTTTCTGTGACACCCCCCCCCCCATGCCTAAGCTGCCTTTCATGAGCCACTTGATATATGATGTGCTAGTAGCTCAAACTCCACCCAAGCCTAGAAGTATAGAGCAAGAAGTAGGAAATTTAAACAGTGATACATTTACTTGCTACCGTAAAACTAGCTGTAGTATTTGCATGTTAATTTTAGCCCCTCTCTTGTCTCCCTCTCTTCAGAGGTTACAATTGTATGGCTCAACAACTCGAATGGGTGCTCAGTTCTCACTCTATGAACACTTGGTTTCACGATGGAAGCCGCCATCATTTTCTAAGCAAACCCGTCTAGCTGCTAGTAGTGAAACCAAATCCTTCATGCTCTCTTCAAAATCCTACATGGAAAAAGATGACATAAAACAACATACTCATTTGAGCTCTTCCACCCTGGCCAGAAGTGGTTTTAAAGCTAAACCAAAGTGAAAGTTTTCATAGTACAAAGATAATGCTGTAGGTAAAATATTTTCAAACATTTCTCCACGTCACACTCATCAGTTTAACCAGTTGCTGTGATCTTTCTTTGAAACAAATTGAATTTCTTCCTAAATCAGCTTAAAGTCGATTTTGAAATACTACTTCTTCTCTGTTAACCTGACCATTGAAAATTTCCTGCTTTTGAAAAATATTTTAAAGAACATTATCTTGAGTGATGAAATGGAATACTAAACTCATCCTAGTGCTCTGTCTTTCAACTTTACTTTAAGTTGTCTTTTGAACATCAATTAATCTACTCCTTAAGTGGCTTACAGAAAAGTGAATTCATATTTATTAGTTATTTTTAGTCTGAGCAAATGGAAGATTAAATATTACTTGAAAAGCAACATTCTCCCAAGCAAGGTGTGGAGCACTGTCATAATTTGCTTGCTTCATTGAAGGCACAAGTCACAATTTTCACACTGCCAATGTCAAGCTAACAATCCTTTCTGATGTTCATGACTGTGTATTTTGAATTCTTTAAAAATGTTCTTAGGGTCAGGATGCAGAAAATTTATTTTGTTTTTGAGAGTACATTTTTCCATTTGCCCACTTGTTGATAAAATTTATCAATCACAGTTTAGGGGAATTTCATATGAAGCTTTATTGTAGGAAAGCTTTGCCATGCTTTATCAAAAGATATATTTTTTTCCTTCAGTTTTAGTAGGCTCTTGTTCAACATAACATACGATTTATGTAGATTACCTCTGCTAGATAAGATCATCCCAATCCACAACCCCTTTCAATTCCCATTCAATTTTGAAGATGGCACAGGCAATTTTTTTTAGTTAAGATTTTGTACGAAGTTTGACCAACCAGTCACAAAAATGACATCACCATGTACAGAGTAAGTCTTATTTGCTTTTATAGATGGCTCGGTGATGGTCATCTAATGGCTATTGACCAATAGTCATTTTTCTAATTTTTTTTTTCTTCTTCCTCTATCCCATCACCCTACAATGTAGCTTCAGCCCTTCATCCTTATTAAATAAGCGCACCCTTTTCAAACTGCTCATTCCTCTGTCATTTATTTTTGTATCCTTTTTATTTGTTTATTACTCATATAGGTAAATATTATTTCAAATCATTTTTAACAAAGAAGTCTTAACAATTTTAAAGGTTTACGTACATCCAATATAAAATATCCTCTAAATTTTGCTTCATAATAACCAGTGCCAATGAATAGGCTTGAGGTATCAGTACCAAGAGAACGCTTTTGGTAATGAGGCCTCAGAATGAGCCCATGGCATTTTCAGATGTCCATATCCCTTATTTACCTTCATCCCTTATCCAATTTCTAATCCCAACCCCACCCCAACAGCCTTCTACCCTCTCCTAGCTACTCTTTTTTTTTTTTTTCTGTCATTATTTGAAAAGTAATAGTTGCTCTGAGAATTTCTTTTATTTCTTATGCAGTTATGCCTTTGTCCAAGAGAAACATTTCTTATCATAAGGGACTAAAGATTTCTTTGAAATACATAAGTTTTGCCTGTCTTGGCATTCTGTGGCCTCCTTTGGCATTCTGATAGATTTTACACAGATCATGAAAAATGTTGCCATTGATCGAAAAGATTAGCAATTTTTAGCTTCTTATTTGTGACCGTGCAGTGTGTGTGGAGTTCAAAATTCAATGAATCATCCCAAGTGCGGTAGATTTCAAAACAGTGGTGCAGATGTTACTTAGAAAAAAGCACTTTTTGTGCCTGTTATTGGCATGCAGAATAAAAGGAATTCTTTTGTAGATTTTCCATTGCTGTTTTGTGGTTGTCTACTCTTGCATACATTAACACTGCATTTACACTATTTTTCTTTACTATGTGTTGCACGTGGATTGAAAAGAGAGTAATATTGATGTGTAATTAAGTGCATGACAATTGATATTTAACAAGTTGTGATGACTGCAATAAATGCATGTAACATTTTACTTCCCCTTTCTTTCACATGTTTTGAAATTTGTGTGGGTTTTTTTTTCAAGGTCCAAAAATTGTGCAGAATTTTTGCATTGATTTTCCCATCATATTCATTTACCCTGCAATATACCTCTTTGGTTTCAAAGCAAATTAAGATTACCAACTTCGAAACAATGATAGACAGAACAGGACTTGCTGGCTGATCTTATTGCTTCGTAGTTTTGCGAAGATCAAAATACAATCCAGTAAATTATACAATGGAAAAAAATGCAAGTGTGTTGATGCATAGATTATATTACATCTGATAAGGAACTGTGATATTGATTAATAATCATGACATAGCAGACTTTAAGTCAGAAAGATGTGTAGACCCTTTTAATATACAGCCATTCTCCTTTTAAGACAAAATTTAAAATGACGTGAGAGTGATTAGGTATGTAAGGTCTTCATCCTGCTTTTAAAACCGCAATTTAAGCTCTCATTCAAAAGTCTTAAATTCTGAATACAGATCATTCTACTTTGATAGTAAGTTGTGTGGAGATGTTATAATGGAAATGGACATAAATCAATCCTCTGAAGTATTGTTTTAGAGGGATTTCAGGTTTGATGAATATTTTAGCACCATTCAAAGGAAGAGGGACATTCTATTCATGTACAATTTATGTACATCATTAAAATATAGATATATCACATAGCCATTGACAAAGTGCTTGTGAACAATACTTTACATGGATAAACCACTAATCTGGCTGCCACATTGTCTGTTTGACTTTGGGGCAAGCAGGATTTGGGCTGGACTCGTGTAATAAGATAATAAAGAAGGACAATATTAATTTAGTTAGTTTTGTTTCTCTGCCTTAGAACAGCAGTAAAATTGGTTGAAAATGTTTATTGTGTTTAAAAACACTATTTTAGCTCAAAATCCACATTTTAATCTAATGAGTTTTAGCAAGGTTAAGGAAAGTTTTAAAATAAGACAAAGCAGCTTACTTTATGGTTGCATCTATGTACATATCAGCATAACAATTAAAAAAAAAAGTTTATATTCACAAGTTACTAGAATCAGTAGTAAAAGTATGAATGATAATGTGTCAAAATTCTATCACAGGCTTTTACTCCAAATTTTATAACAATAACAATGGTGTGATTGTTTTCCTGTTTCCTGGTTTTTATTTTTCTTTAAAAAATAGAAACTAACCTGTTTTAAGAGAGAATCTTCTGAATATTTAATTCGATTTTATGTAGAAATTATTTAATTCAGAGGTTCACTGTTTTGAAGTGCCATGAATCAATGACTGATTTATTTCAACACAACTGTGAAAAAGCACAAATGTTAGAAAACTGACAATGAATTGTGTTCGTTGTGATAGTTTTAGTTGAATCCCAAATTAATAGATGTGTTTAACCGTGTTCCTTACAGGTGGTGCTAAATCAAATTGACTTGTTCCAGCCATTATACCCTCGGATGATGAAACGTTCAAGACATTATTATTTATGAAATCAATGAAAACAATTCATCATTATTTCATAATTATATGTCAAAACTCTTTTTTAAACATTTCCAGATTAGCAATAATACTTTAATCAACTCCATAACAAAGCACTAAAATGGCTTCGGGTTTTATCTAACAACAACATTTTAACACAATATCTAGTTAAACTTTTCCGTAATGTGTGGAACATTTTCAAGTTTTTTCATATGCTTATGCATATATATATATATATATAAACATGTATATATATATTTCTAATTTGATAACACCAGTATTTATTGCCTTTAGCTAGAAAGTCCTGCCTAAATTTTTCTCTCATTTTTCTTACAGATGACTAGTCTGGTGTCCTATTCTCCGAACGTAATGTTGCGCTATTTTTAGAGACTGATGAGCGTTTTGTTGTAGTTTGCTAGAACAGACTTATTGTGCACTGTGAGTCAGTGAATGACAAATTTCGCACCAAGAAATCAAACCACTTTGAAGACAAGTAGTTCAAAATCTAGAGATAGAAGAAAATTTCACGTGTTCAGATGAAATCATCAATGAATTTTCTGACGCTGCCTTGAATGACTTTTTGCAAGTGGCCACTCATACACCAATGACAATTGTGTGGAACTGATTGTTTCAGTGACTGTCCTATCAACCCATTGTTGAATGATAGTAATTTAAATCTGCATGCTGCCAAGTCTATTTCTTTCAAGGCAACAGTACTTTGAGTATGTGTGCCAGCCTCAGACTGAATCTAAAAGTAGCTTGCTTGTTGATCTAATCATATTAATACTGATTTTGTATAGAGTTTTTAAACTAAGCTTGTGATAAATGAATCGTCCAATGTGTATCTTTGGGTGTGTGTCCTTTTAATGTTTTAATCTACTGACTAATATCAAATTAGGAGTAGATATTTATATATGTTACATAGTGGTACATTATTATTCATGCTTGCGTTTTAAGCATGACATTGTTGTTGTTTCCTCTTATTCAAAAGTACTTACACATATTAGTGTTTGACATTAATCTTTGAAAAAGTTTTTGATATATCCTTTTTGTATTTTTCTTCTTTCTTTTTTTTTTTTTTTTTTTTTTTCTTCGATTTAACAACAAATAATCTTTCAAGAATACAATCATGATATTAATCTTTACAAGACACTGATGTCTTGAGAAGAAATTGAAAGTCTTCTGCTGCTGCATTAAAAAATCATATATATACACATATTTAATCTTTCATGAAGCACATTCAACTATGCATTTAAACTATTTGATCGAATCCCTCCGTTATCTAAATGTTGTTTGTTATCTATTGTAAACAAATCCATTGCATATCCGTCCATGAATAACTATTCAGTTTCAGTTGTAAAGAAGTTAGTTGTGATAGGATGTCCTTTACACATCTACATTTTTCCATTTCTGTAAAAGGTTTTGTTTTGTATCCATGTTCCTTTTTGTAGCTGCTGTATTTGTTATATTATGGTGCTATGTGGCTTAGGTAGCAAAAGAAGAATAGCATATGTTTGGCTTTTCATACCCTAGTATTTATCACTTATAACTTTACTTTGTGATGACAGTTAGATCTCTACAGATCTACATAACTAGTTTTGTTGTTTGTTTGTCTCTTTGTAATCAGCTTATCTAGTTCAGAATCCTCTGTATTGTCTAATGTGTTGCCTTTATCCACAAATTAGGCCTAATGATTTCTTCATGCTATCTCTTTAGAGAGTGAAACGTTGCAGGTATCATTTCGTTTTTGTTGTTTTGGGGTTTTGTTGTTTTTGTTTGTTGGTTTATTTTGTTTTGTTTTTTGGATTGTTTTTTTGGGGGGGTTTTTTGTTTTTTTGTTTTGTTTTTTGTTTTTTTGGGGGTTTTTTTTTGTTGTTGTTGAAGAAAACCATTACCTTGTAATGTGGCATTGCTTTTGCCATACCAACCTAGATGCACTTGTTTGTCTTTACAGTGAGCCTTTATTCCGTTTTTTCAGTATTACTCATTAATGATATTTCATCAATGATGATTTCAGCTTAAAATATTAATAGGAGTGCATTCCTTGCCAACAAATAATGAATTAATTCATTTTCATTCTTTCAAATATCAATAAAGAGCATTAAGTTTTGTTGTTTTTTTTTTGGTTTGTTTTTTTTGTTTTTTTTTTTGTTTTTTTGCTTTTTCTCCTTTATAGTCAGGAATGATACTCCTGTTAAGACATTTATGTTTTGAGAAAATATGTTTTAAAATGTTTTTATCGTGTGTGATGTTGACTTAGAAATACCATATAATAATTTTTTAGATACCAATTTATTTAAAAATTGCTATTTTATATTATACTGTAAACATCAACCTGTGATATAGTTTCCTATAAAATATACTGTAGAGTATTGTAATTTAGTTTTTACACATATGTTAAATTATTTTACTTTTGCTACAATAGCTGAAGGCTTTGTATTTAATGAAAGCCATTGAGCACTTAATATATA
>JBCHJU010222007.1:0-21592 GCA_039654505.1 Plocamopherus imperialis
GGTCTTCAACTTTCCCCCCCCCCCCCCCCCCCAGGAAAAAGTGCAGACTACATGGAATGGCCCACAATTTGATGAACTGCATAATAAAATCCTCCAACACATTCCTAGAGGAGTGAAGGAGGAAAAGAAAGATGCAGAAAAACCTGTTACAAAGCCTGAAACTGAAAAGCCGATGGTCACAAAGGCTGACCAAAAGCAGGGTAAAGTATCTAGAAGTGAATTATTCCCTTTAAATCTGCTTATAACTGCATATAAAACTCAGTCAAAGAAAAATTTAGTTTGTTCCTCCTCATTGACTAGGTGCTATGGTGAAGCACTAGAGCATTGGACTATGTTCCAAGAGGTCACAGGTTCGAAACCACAGAGTGGCATATGCATTATTTCTATAAGCAAGAAAATTTATCCCTGTTGCTTACTCGACCAGGTAAAGAAGTATACAGGACCGGCCAGAGATATATTTTTTGATTGGGGACGTTTCAGTTCTTTTGATGTAGTCACTTTATTACGTCCTTTGTTCACTCACAATGACGGATGTAGCCAATTTAATTTTCTCCATCATTCTGTTCTTCATTTCTGATATCTAGGACTCTCATATGGATTAGATGATGAAACTTTCTTCTCCCATATTTTATATTTTGTTGCTTAGTCAGGGCTGGTACATTAATCTATCTTTAATCCTAAATTATCTTGCCTCTCTGAGAGTTTGTGTGTTTTTATTGTATATTCTGATTTGTGTTTTATTGTTTTGTTTGTGTGTGTGGGTTTTTTTTTTTATCAAAACCTATTCTAACTTTTGAGGCATTTGTGATCTTCAAAACTGCCTGCATTTTTTGTTTAGCATTTTCTCTGTTTCCTTAATTTGATTTTCATAATGAGAATTCCATACACACCCTTCATATTCTAGGGAAGCTTTAATATATGTTTTGTGCAATTGATATTGTGGTTTAGGCTGACTGGGAGGCCACTCTGTTTTTGCATATGATGTCAGTTGTATCATTTCAATAGTTTTTTATACTTTTGATTTGTTTGTATGTGCGTTGATTCTGTACTTGTATGCGATTAGACGCACTATGAAAGCCATTAATTATTACTATTCATAGGGGGGACTTAATGTGTATGCAATACTTACTACTTGATTTCAGAAATCAGCACTACAAAACAGCCACCTACTGCAAAGAGACTACCGGTCAAGACTGAGCCCCCTCCAAGCTCCAAGCCAAAACAAGAAGAGAACGATGCAAACAAGAGTGAAAAACATGCAAACAATCAACCGCCCCCTGTTCGAAAGGCATCCTCGGTCAAAGCTGCACCTCCACCAAGCTCAAAGCCAAAACAAGAAGAGAATGGTGCAAGAATAAGTGGAAAACTTCCAAACAATCGACCGCCCTCTGTCCGAAACACATCCACAATCAAAGCTGCACCTCCACCAAGCTCAAAGCCAAAACAAGAAGAGAATGATGCGAGCAAAAGTAAAACACATGCAAACAATCAATCGCCCCCTGTCACAAAGACACCCGCAGTCAAAACTGCACCTCCACCAAGCCCCAATTCAAACAAAGAAGAGAATGATACAAACAAAAGTGAAAACTGTGAAAACAATCAACAGCCCCCTAGCCCAAAGGCATCACCAGTCAAAACTGAAACCCTACCACACTCCAAGTCAAACCAAGAAGAGAACGACGCGAACAAAAGTGACAAACCTGCAAACCAAGAAGAGAACGATATGAACAAAAGTGAAAAACCTGCAAACAGTCACCCGCCAAGTCGTGACAAGGAGCCCCCCAAATCCAAGTCTTGTTCAGTCTTGTAATTTAAAGATGATGGCAATTCTACAAGCAATGCTTACAAAGTTAGAGCAATATAAGGAAACTGTGATATTTTAATCAAATCAAATACATTATGTGTTACATGAATCTGTGATAATATTTTAACCAATTAATTATTTGTTATTGTTATCATTTTATCTATTTAAATTGAATAATTCCCTTTGATTTAATTTTTTTTTTCTCAAAACATAATTTACAGCTTGAACATAATATGATAATTTCATGGATATTTCTTTTAAGAACAATCAGCTTAAGTTCATTAATTTGTTTTCATTTTCTTTTCTTTTCGTAAACTGATATCATTGATCAACAATTTAACATTTGTGCCATAAAAAAGATGATTTTCAATTAATATATTATATTAAAGAGATGTATGTTATAAATTACATAAGACCTTCTAAAGGTGTATAGAATGTTTTCATTTTAATTATGTAAGCTCTCATAGTCTTTTCATGTTTATGTCCTGCACAAATGTTTGAATTATAATAACTATTCCGAGGGTTAGAACAAAGGATTTACCAGGGTGAATAACATAAACATGTTCTGGCGAATGTGGAGCTTGATGTTGGTCTTTGTAAATTCTCAGGAAGTGGAATGTTTTGTTTTGTTTTTTTCTCCTTGTGTTGAAATTATTTCCTTACTGTTACGGCTATGTTCCCTGATTGTCTTGACAACAGGGAAAATTATTTTCACCAGTTATCTTAAAAAAAAAATCCAAAGGGCATTCTTCTGATTTATTGGGTTTGTTTCAATTTATCTGTCTATTAGATTAAAATAAATATGAATAAGTCCATATTCACGAATATAAAATATCATTTTGGTGCTTGATTTTATTGTCATGCAGTGTTGACAATATCCTTTTGGGACGAATAAAGCTACATATATGTTTTCTCATTTATGTCACCTTCATTTTATTTCCAAGTAACGTGTGAAACTAATGCATTGAAGTAAACGCCTATGTGCTTATAGGTATGTGCATGTGCAATGATTAGAGTTAGAGTGAGTAGTTTTTATGTTATCTTTGCCATGAAAAGTCTGTCTGTTGTGTTTGTATTTTATGCATTTGGCAATTTTCATTCCTATAGAAATCTTCAAACCTGTTCGGCAAAGGGCTTCGGAGTACCTTGTTGGAATGGTTTGTTTTGTCCAAATATCCTAAGAGATGTGAAAGAAGGTAAAAAACACAACCCAAATATTTGTTATTTCTTTTATCTGAAAATTCCTATGTAAGTTTTTAAAAATTTGGATCATCAGTTTATGGATTTTGACCCCAACTCAAATTCCACCTCCTTCCGTCAAGCCTTCGGCAACAATACCTTAGCATCTATTCCAATTCCTGGTGTACAATTTCACTCATATCATTTGCAAGAACATATATTCTCGTTCAGCATAAATGTGGCTCTTAAGGAGAATGGTATGTTTATCATTGACCGAGCATAAATCAAACAAAGAAATTCTTGCCATGACCAACACTAGCAGGTGAACACAATTTGACACAGACAAATGTAATTTCTTGGACATATAATAAGACATACAGAGTTGGAACAACTGGCATTATTACTGGTGAAAAATAGAAGGCAAGAGAGCCAGAGGCTGACAGAGAAAGACATTCTTAGTCTCAGAAATCTTGGGCTACTAACACCAGCCTCAGCTGCGATGAAATTATACATATATACATGTCTGCAATGATAGAGTGGCTTGCAGACGTATGATCACCGATGCCTGTATCAGGTCTGGCACCTAAACATTCTCGTTTTATTTCAAAATGTTCTTTTCCTCAATCCTTCTTCAACTTGTGTATAAAACATAAAATATCATTCAATTCAGGAATAGAGCAAATCAAATGAAGAAAAACGAAGAATCACTTGACTCGAAAATCAAAAACAGCTCTCTTCAAGTACAGTAATAGGTGTCAATTCTACAGGCTAGCGCTGATAACTGAAACTGTGTTTGGAAGAATTGTGAGCAGAACAAGAGGATGAGGATGAGGTGAAGGAAGGAGGATGAGGAGGTGGGGGGAATATAATACAAATAAGATATCATAAATGACTGGTTTTTACTAAATAGACAAGATAGCCTTACTTTCTCCATGTGAGCATTGAGCATATCAATGTATAACAATAAAGAACAGAAACATTCAAAGTTCACTTGCCTGTAATGTAAGTAGAAAAACCATTATATTTCTCCATTGAATATAAGCTTTATTCATTTTACGAGCATAATGATATAAAATACACAGGTATAATGCACATTATTATATATTCATAATGTATATAATTTACTTGATATAATGAAATATGTACATCATGTATATTTTTTTAAATAATCATAACTGGATGAAAAAAGAAGTCAATACAGTATAAGTTTAAGTGTAAAAGAAAGAAAATTTCTGAAGGCAAAATCCAGTAAGTCATCACTTTGAAAAAAAAAAAAACCAAGATAAATAAACAATATGGCCCACCAGAAGATTTAAGATAACAAAATCAGATCAAAAAGCAAGTCGAAAGAACAATGAAAATTGTAATCATATTCATAATATATGTGTCACAATCTTAACAAATAATGTGACCTTTATAGATGATTACCTGTTGAATCTATGGTGTCCAGCAAAAGAGCTTATGTGTAGAAAGACTTGAGGTTAATGAAAAAAGCAAAATATAAATGGATGAAGAGGAAAAGAAGAAAAAAAAGTATGATTCATGAAAGAGATCTATAGCAGCCATGAAATGCAAAGGTGCTTTCACCCTCTTCAAATCACTGTCATGTTTACTTATAAAAAGGTTTATCTAATACACTATTTTCAATGTTCAAATTCACTTTCACATTTTTCATGAGCAAGATAATTCATTTATTAAATTATTATGTCTATAGAGAAAAAAATTGTGAAATCCAAATATGCTTGAGATTTCCGTGTCTGTGTTCCCATTTCTTGGTTTGTTCATTTTAATGGGTTGGAGAAAATATTCGAAAAGGTCTATAATTTTAGAAGGCACAGTCTGGAGGAGTAACTCAACCAACTTTCCTACTTAAGGCTAGGCTTTACTTCGACTATTTGAGGACTAGAACATATTAGAGCGCAACACAGTTACAAATTTCTACAACTGACATTTTTAAGGGTTTTGTTTTGACTGACTACGCAGACTCCAGAAATTTTACAACCATAAGAAACGGAAAGGCAGAGAAGAAGAAGAACAAGAAGAAAAAGAAGCCTTTCCTCATCAACTTTTCATATGGCTTGAAATTTGTTAGTGAATAGTCTAAGAAGTGAAAAGAATGTTTTCTCTTACTTAGACATCTCATATTAGTAAAGTAAGTTTAAAAGTACAAGTACTGATATGATGCTAAATTAATGAGATCAAGCAGATTCACACTGGGGAAAAAAAAGCACACACAAGAGCATAGTATATTATTTTTAAAAACCCATCCAATGTTAAAAGCGTTCAATTTAAACCTGTTTGCAAACATATGTAGGCTAGCATTAACTCAGTTCACTCACTGCTCTCAATAAGCAAATGTCGAGAGTGTTCTTGCTATGGTGCTAGGTAAAAGGTCCACATTGTGTTTTTAATTTTCATCTTTTTATCAGACTTAAACATTGTGTTTTTAATGTTTATCTTTTTATCAGACTTCAACTAGACCATTCAAACTTCCTCCTGTTTCACAAGGTAAATTGAAAAACCATTTTATATATTTAAAACAAAAATTAAATAGATAGCCAAGGGTCAAATACATGATGTAACAATAACCATTAGCTACTGACCTTATTAATATTATCTTGTGTTATACAAACACATATGAGGCACATACTTAATACAAATTTCCCATTTAATTATAAAGACTATTATTATTTCCAATGTTCAAAAGAATACAGTAAAATAAAGTGGCAAAAGCATAAGTAAATAAGACTGTTCAGTGTATAGATATTTTGCATGAATTCCTTCAAAATGTGTGAAGTGTGGGGAGGATGTTTAGCATATGAAATATTTATTCAAATTTTAGTTCCAGTACCAACATTTCCAAGCATATCTTAAACAGCAATTTCCGTTTCAAAACACTAAACAGTCATACTAAATGCCTTGAGAAATTTCAACTCTTTCAATGAATACCTTTGTTGTGCTAAGGACATTTTCAATTTCTTTACTTTTGTATTATTCAAATGCAGCAGAGGAAAATAAGCAATCAATGATACAAAAAAGGAAACCCTTAAAATAAGTACAACACTTAAAGTTATATTACTATTGCTGATCAATCAACAGTTGATTGTGAGAGAGAAGACTGTGGTGTTGGGAGTGATGCATAGGAATGAGGGATAAGAATCAATTAAAAACTTTTATCCATTTCAGAAAGATAATCCTTCCTATATATATATCATTAAGAGCCAAGAGAATTAAACCAAGCTACATCAAACATTATTTTACTGGAAATGTTCAGTGCTTTATTGAAATGGTATAAAAAATAATTCTGTGAATGGATGTCCACAGGATATCAAATCTTGTTGAATTTAAAGTTAAAAAAAAAAAATCAATGAAATTCTTGCAATAATAAAACAAAGATTTTTTTTTCACACAGACTTTGTTGGAAAAAATTATAAAAAGCGGAGGAAAAAGTAAATTAGGACATTGAACAAAAAGAAAATTTTAATGACAAATTGAGATTTCATTAGTATCCAAGTAAAGGTTCTTCAAGAGTTTTCTTTCAATTCCATCAATTTAGATACTCTTTGAGGTGAAAGGTCTCCATTCCTCAAACATAAAATTACAAAAATATTTGTTATTTACTCATTTATTTATGTGATTATCTTTGAAACAATCAGTTGTTTATTTACAAATAGGTATGTTCTTGCTATATGTTTGCAAATTGATGCTTATATATGAAACTGTCAATACACAATAACCTCCAAAGACAAATAAAATATATCTTATCTTATATTATTTAAAAACCACAAAGAAAAAAACAGCCTATTTTCATTTTTAATCAATCACAGAGCTAGACCTGTCTTCTTAAACATTCTTCTCGAGCAATTCACAATACAGTGTTTGTCTCCCTCCCTTGCTCTGCCATTTTAAATTCCAGTCAGTTTTGTATGCCAGGTTCCCATCTTCGAGTTGGTTAGCTAATGCCTCTCATACCTTCAATTTCCATATAAATGTATAGAGTGACCTCAAAAGTGTGTCGCATACCATCAACCATACCACAAATAAATCTTTACATAAACTTCTTTCATGCCTTGGGGGAAATGAGATATAAATTTAGGCATTACAATGATCTTCAAAGAAACGGAAATTCGAAAACTGAACACAAAAAGTATTATTAATCATTATGAAATAATATTTATTTGTTTAAATATGTAAAAAAACGTCTAGAAAAAAGAGAAACCAAACCTAAGAAAGGCATCAAAGGCAAGGAATGTCATGATATTTATCTTTTAATTGACTCCCTATAGCACCACTAAATCACCACTGTAATGGACAAAGAGGGTACATTTTAAAGGCCATATTTTTAAACAACTGCAGTAAAAAATATTTTTAAACAAAGCCAAAACATAATAAAATTCAAAAGCCCCACAATGCACTTTGTAAAACACCCAGCAAAATATTTCCCACATCCTGAAATGTTTAAAAGTGCATAAGTCAGATATGCCATGTATATTTATATGATTTTATTTTAGACATATATCAATAATGGATAGGATAACTGCATTTTTAATGTATTTATTAAGTATATAGAGGTCTACTGAAAAAATTATCACTCATTGCATTACAATCTCAAGTGTTAAAAAAAAAAAAAACTTTCACTGTGTGCATATTTTCATCCTGAGAGTGTTTTAGAGTAAGAGCAAACGGGAAAATATAGATTCCTTCACTAAATTAAGCATAACTTTCATACTTTTGCCTCAAGGAACTTGAAAATTCACACAAACATGTAGCAATGAATGTTCTATAATGCTATTACAAAAAAATCCAAAACAGACCAATATCTATGCTGGTCTTTGGGCCACATGACTCAATCAGTGCATTAGACTATGGATTGAGAAGTCAAGTTCAAAATCACCGATCACATATTCCTTTTTTCCTTTGGCAAGAAAATATATTCTTGTTGCTTCAATTGATCAAATGGGTGCAGCTTTGGCTGGGAAAGTAATCAGCTCAGCAATAGACTAGCATTCTATGGAAAGGCTCCATACTGGTCTTCCCGTGTAGAACTTCAGCTAGAACCAGATCTAGATTGAGCCAAGCTTCTATCATAATCAGTATCTATCCTGATTTCATCATCACTTTGTTCTAACAACATCACCCATTCCCTCCCCTTTGTCTTCATCACTGAATCCACTTCCAGGCTCATCATCCAGAACAATCATTGCTATCTCTTCAATCACTTCTACAGCTGTATTTTTTAACAATGTCTATAATATGCTCTACTAGCTGACACCATTGTTGTTTGTTATCAAGCACAATAACAACCAACATAAGATCAAACACAAATTTTCACGAATGTTCACTGTTGACATTTTTCGTTCTAGTTCTAGGCTATTTTTGCTTTGGTCACATAAAATAAAGGTAACGGTACCTGAGTCAAGGGACGTAATTCTCATAATCAATTTCACTTGACATTCTACGATTGTGCCTCGTCATCACTCTGAGTCTCATTCAGGGTATTTACAGTATAGCAAAAACCACTACCCAGTGTGAGACTCCAGCAACACAGCGAAGGGGATTAAAAAAAGAAACCCGTACCAATGCAAAGATATAAAAATAAAAGAAATAATTTTGCAAAACTGGTATTAATTAATCTGACATTTTGAATGCATATCAATAAACATTCCAGAATTTTATTTCAAGCCAGCTGCATTATAGTCCTATAAACATGATTCATAAAAGACAAAACAGAATATGTTGGAAAGATTCAACAGTTTATCAAGTACATGTACAATCAGTAAATGTATAGGAAATGTAGTTAAGATTCAATTTGGCTCCAAAAAAAAATAGTGTTTCATATTTTTGGCAGAATTTGATAGTTTAAGTTCAAGCCCGCTTGCTATCTCTTGATTTCAGACTTGTCTTGCTGATTCAATAGTTCTCTTTCCTTATAGTTCCAAATTTCAATTCACCAAATGTTCTTAAATTTATTTTGACATTGTTTTCATTTACTTTTAATGGCATAATATATAAGAGACTTAATTAAGTACATCACATTAGGAAGAAAATTTAAGAATCAATCACATTCTATCTTTGGTGATAAACAGAATCACATTTGTATATCAAATTAGTAATTAAAAATGTTTATAACATTGAAAGGCTCTGTTTATTAACTATCATACCACATTAAAAGATGAAGATAGCCATGAAAAATACAACAGCAGTGCATACAGTGCCGTTAAAGTACTCGTAGATATTTAAGGACAGAGGGTCCTGAGGGTCATGTTTCAAATTATTAATATACACGTATGTGTTTTTACACATTATAAATAAGATGTGTATGCCTAAATTAGAAATTTAAAAAACACAAAAAAAAACCTGGTGACTGCACTTTAGACGATTGAAGAAGAACCCCCTCTTTCTCTTCCACCACCCACTAGGGGTCCAAAGCAGCAAAACCATCAGAATATTCCACCTCTCACGCTAGAGACTAGAGATTTACATTTTAGATGATGGATAAATATTTACTTCGAAGCTTGAAAAAAGGGAGCACACTTTTTTTTTTTTTTATTTTATCCTCACGAGAACATAGAAAAATCAGACAATTTTCAAAGTATTGATAAAAATAATGCTATTCAGATATATATTGCGCAGTGAAAAGAAATATTTGAAAACAAAATTTAAAAAAAAGCAAAAAGAGATGTCAATTAAAATAGTCAAGTATCACAGCTATTGAAGACTTTACATTACAACATTTAAAAAAATACCAAAACAATGCAAAAACATTCAAATCATACATTTATGCACATATGTCATTCTTGTAGAAGCATTTTTTTTTTTTTCTTTGTTTTTATGGGGCATTTTTGTGGGGGGTTTTGGCCATTTTCAGCAGTGGATGTTGTTAATGAAACTACACATTGCCAACCTATGTATGCAGTAGAAAAACTTTAATCAGTAGGTTTTCTCGAACCATAATTTCTAGGTATTCAAACATATGCTTACCTACATGTGTACAGAAAACATTTGAAGTTATGAGATACATTTTTCATTGAGGTGAAAAATGTAGGCAACCACACATTAATTGTGATCTATGTCTTCTTTCCATGTCCTTTTCTTTTCTTTTCCATGATTTTTGTTATTAATGTTGTAGTTAGCCACACTCAAAATGTCAATGTGTCATATGCAACTATAGGACTTCCTCTCACTTTCTTTATTCCATAAGAATATTCTAAGCCAAAAGTACCTATGATATAACAAAAAAAATAAAACGTAAGCTTGTCATCAAATCAATGCACATAAAACAAAACACAACAGTGACCTTGAGAATAAAGGCCTGTATGCGGAACCAATTGCCAAAACCTGGTCTACTTTCAAGTATGGGAGCAATTGAGTAGCAGCTGAGTTCCAACTAATGACCCTTTGGATTCTTAATTCACTGCTAACTAAGAAGTTATTTTAAGGCGCTAACCGAAAAGATAGCAAAGAAATAAAATCAAAAATGCAAAACTTGAGAGAAATTATTCAAAACTCATTTTCAAGTTGTTTTCTTTGCGGGAATACCAAAAATTCACATAAACATTAAATTTCATAGATGTGAGATTTTTTTAAGAGGGTGGCGTCACTTCCTCAATCCTGGTATCAAGGGTCTTGTTAAAAATAACCAACAACTGTGACCTTTCTCTTTATTCATATCCTACCATTTAGGCCTTCATTGCCATAATCATATTATTAGAATCAATTAATTTAATCGTTGATTTTATGTGGTTTACAATATGTTTTGGGCATTTTTTCTTTGTATATGATGCTTCAATGATGGTACAGCTGTCTTGGTCCTAAGCCAAGGCTGGTAGGGACCTGCGCTAAAACTTAGACCTGTTCAAAGCACTAGTTGATTACGGTGCATCGATTGACGTCCTTAGTAAAGGTTTAAGGACTTAAAAAAAAGATCCTGATCTAAGAAGTTGGTCCTGCATACTGTAGGATGAGGAGGAGAAAAATACACAGCATATGTAGCAGTTTTTACTTTTCCAATTCTAGAACCTGAGCTTAATTTTTGGCTCACTTGTATATATACATTAGAAATACAGTGAATATGGACACACTTTTGTGTAATGTCATTAAATATTGAATTATGAGTTTCTTCCAAAATTCAAAGTAGGCCTTTATTTTGGGGTGCCTATTGAGTTTGTAAGGATTTACCTATCAACAGTTTGATTGTATAAGTTTACAGCATTCAGTTGCAGTTGCTTTATACACTTGTCAACTAACCAGCCTTCTGGTTTTGCTCATACACTTATCAATTAAGTTTAAAAAAATATTTTTAAAGACAGCCACAAAATGTATAATTTTTCGTGGAATTATTTCTTTGTCTGTTTTGTTTTGTTTTACAAGATCTGTTTCTCATTCAATAAACTTACATTTTCAGAGTAAGGACACAAGATATGACTAGACTGTAAAAAGTTATATAAAAATAATGCTCATACTATCCAAAACTCTGAGATAAAAAGGGATATGTTCCTATTAAAAGACATATCTTTAAAAAGATTAAACAGGATTTATGCTGTTATCAATCTCTAAATGTAGAAAAACACGAAAAGGTAAAGAAAATTGACAAAGCAAATTGTAATCAAAGTGATTCAATTCCTATGATCAATATTTAAAATGGTCATTATTCAGTGATACAATAACAAAATTGCTATAAAAAGGATCATAATTATATTACATTGTAGTTGGAGATACTATTACAGATGGCCTTTAAGAAATGAGATTTAAATTCTGATCAGAATACCCAAAAAGCTTGACAATAAACTGACAATTAACATGGTTAGAAAAACCACAAAGATAGTGTTTTGGCTTTCAAATAAAATGATCAAGTTTCCAAAAATAACAGAGGTGACACTTGTCTCCCATTTTTTTCCACTTGTGGGCTGTGTCTTTTTTTTTTTAATCAAATATTGACACAACAGCGAGTGTAAGATTGTAAAAAAATAGTCATTTAAAACAGAATTTTAAGCATTGGGCCACAACAAGACTAAATGTTGACCCTCCTTTTTGAAGACAGGGCCACCATTCACTCCGGTTTCTTTGACCTGTAAATTTCTGGGTTTGTTTCCAAGCATACAATTCAAATTCTTTGTAATGTTGACCTTCAAATCTTTCTTGAATATTCTGGCAAAAACAAGTAAGAAAAAAACATTGAAGAAAACTATGAATGATAGGAATGCCGTTAGTAATTAAAGTTAAGAAATTTATTTTCACACAATACACTTAAAATTTGGACACTAAGGAAAGAATAAATCAGCAAATAATATCTGGTAACGAAAAGGCAGAAAGATTGGCAAAGGAAGGATCCAAAAGAGAACAACTCAACTAAGAAATAAGCTACAGAGAAAAAAGACGTCTCATCAAAGAAGTGAGAAGGAAGCCACCAGAAACAAAGGATGATTACCACAATCTGTCACATCAACAACAAGACATCATTTTCAGAATAAGAACAGGACATAACCAACTAAAATCACACATGCACGGAAAATTCAAGATAGGAACTGGGCATTGCATGTGTGGAGCACATAGGCAGGATGCAGAACACATACTCCAACACGGCAAACTGTATGGCAACATCAGGAACAAACACTGGACAGTGGAGACAGACTTTAACACGAAACTACACGGTCCAGTGAATGAACTAGTCAAGACCACTTCATTTATAACTGTAACTGGTCTGCCTGTGTAGTCGTGAAGTGAACGACAGAAGAAGAAGAAGTAAATAATATACAACAACATGTGCTCTTTTGCACTAGCTTTTAAAAAGATCTACATACCTGAAAAAAAGGATGTCATTTAAAAATATATGTAGGTAAAAGCTAAAGAAGCTAACAAATGAGATTATCAAAAAGAAAAATTAACATTGACCAAATCTGTAAGTACACTAATTAATTTTCAAAGGTAGAGCTTTTGCAGTAAAACCGTTCAAAATCAATGAATCCTTCATATCAAACTTTAATTTAGAAAGTAAAAATAGTCAATCAACAGTCTTCATATCAAGAAATATTTAAAAT
Organism: Plocamopherus imperialis; assembly: GCA_039654505.1. Classification (NCBI taxonomy): domain Eukaryota; kingdom Metazoa; phylum Mollusca; class Gastropoda; order Nudibranchia; family Polyceridae; genus Plocamopherus; species Plocamopherus imperialis. The sequence goes on from JBCHJU010222007.1 coordinate 13,021, forward strand.
GTTTTAAGAAACCCATTAACTTGAAAGACTTACTAAAAACTACGTAGATTTTTTTTGTTTTGTTTTTGTTTTGTTGGTTTTTTGTTTTGTTTTGTTTTGTTGTTGTTTTGGGGGGTTGTTATTTTATTTTTATTTTTTTAACTTGGAACTACATATAATCCATATTTTCCCTTCATTTACCCATATTATAAATACAATAAATGAATACATGAAAGATGGAGAGTTAAACTTACTTGTGTAAATGTGAGCACATAACTCCTACTATTTCACCGATCCGCTCTTCCTGTGCAGGATTTTCCAAACACAAAACTAAGTCATTGCCTCCAGTAAGATGTATGATAATCAGCTGGTCATTGGCTGGAGTCACACTCAGTCCAGTTACCTGATACAAAGAAAGAACCATAATGTTTATAGAGAAAAAAGAAATGTTTAAGTTTATATCTAGATTAAGTAATATTACAGGGCATTCTTGTAGATACAGATTTATGGATAATTTTGAATGCATTTATTTTTAGAACTATTATCATAATCTCAAAATATATTTTTAACAGAAATTTTTTTTTCCTTTTTGTTTTTCCTAGCCATTACATAAATTCCTATTAAATATGACCAACTAAATGGCATTACAAATTTACAAAATCTGCCTTTGTGCTACATATTTTTAAAAATGTGGGGGGAAAAAACAAACCAAATGATCACTGGTGAATCTGAAATTTGTAAGAACTCTGTGAGACTCATTGCAAGGAGAAAATTCTTCATTGGTCTTTTTCTCTATTAAAACTCTGCTCATCATAAAGCTTATAAAACACATCTCTACTGTCTTTCTTGCTTAATATCCATACATAAAAACTGGTCAGATGTAAAAATGTCGGACCATTATCATAATGAGAGTGGATTATTGGAAATAACATCATTAATGTTGTGGAAGGCTGTGTTGGCTGGTTCGTGTTGCAATTTCTATGGTGAATCCATCAATCAAATAAGTTTTAAATACCTGAATAATTTAAATTGTCAAATTGTTTTAGATTTTATCATTGACATTTTAAAAAAGGCACAATGGCTTACCTCTGTCAGGGGAATTCCTTTGCCCATTGATTTAAACTTCTTTTTGGCATCCAGTTTGTAGATAAACTTATCTGAGATTGCTATGGCTCTGTCTGCCATTTTGTTGTGTTTATTCACCTTAAAAGATTTGAAGGAAAATAGGGAATGAAAAGATAATTATGTATACACTCACGTTTCAACGCAAAGAAATCATCATACTCTTCATATACTCTTCATATGACAAGTATCTTGTTTATTTCTATTAGCTGCTCACATTTCAAAGCCTAGGTCCCCTAAACTGATATTTGTCTTTTGATCCTTTTGAGCAATGCGATGGTCAATTCTTGAAGATCTAAACTTCAGTAAACTTAAAATCAATCACATGCTTCATCTTTATTTCTTTGAGCTGCTCACATTTACAGCCATTCCTTATCCAAGTTCCCTATTTTGTCTTGTGATCCTTTCTAGCAATATGATGGTCACTTCTTGCAGAAGTATGGTTCAGTAAAAGGGTTTCAGATCTTAAAATCTATATGTAACTGAATAATGTTACAAAGCGATTTTTAAGTTAGTCTGTAGTTTTGGATTTTTCTTCTATTTTTTTTTTTTTTCTATTTAACAAAGTTAAAGGCTAGTTGGGTTTTATTTTTGTTTTTCTTATCTTTCTTGTGTCATTGTCTTAAGTTCTTTGTGTTTATATTTACTCCACTTTTCACCACTATGGAATCAATTAATTACCTTTTTGGCAGCTGATGAAAAGAGAACTTTGGAAAATCCATCCTTAGCCTTGAGCTGACTCATATGACTGACAAAATCTGCTGTGCTGCTGTTATCTTTTGACTGTGAAATGGAAGGAAGGAAGGCATCAAGAAACATTCCAGAAAAAAAAAAGTTATGGAAATAATAAATGTGGAAAAAAAAATTCAGTCACATACCAATACAATGGGACTCTCAAGTAGCCAGCTCACTTGAAATAAATTATTTGTTGAAGTCACTTCTTTTAACCCATTCTATTTTCTTCTTTACAAAGATCTCCATGTATTGAACAATAAGCTCTCCTGGATTTTTTTTTATAAAAGACATCTGTATTACTGCACAAAGCCGACAAGTTTCCTGTCAGCAAGATGGTCAAGATGAATGCTAATTTGCCATTAAATGTCACTGAATTTTCGCAAAATACATGATTGTTCCATTTTTAGCTTGAAATAAAACAAATAAGATTCTTTCTCTTTACGATCTCTAAATATATAAACCAAGTGACATTATGATCAATACTGAGACATTTTCATCAAAGTTGTTTAAACACATGTAGAGATTCAAAATTGAAAATTGGGCAATTAGATATGTTTGATTTACATTCCATTGGAAGTCAACACATTCTTGTCACTTATAAGGTGTTGACTGTAAGCCAGTCCGACAGTGTTCCACACCCCAACAAAAGAAAAAAAAGAAAAATTGACGATCATAAGTCGACAATGAAAAATTATGTTATGAAACAAAACAATTGAAAGCATTTCGTTTAATTGAAGCCAGCTGACACTTACGGTGGCCAGGTAGTTTCCTTCCCAATCCCTCTTTACACCCCAGTCCTGACGTTTGCCTACTAGCACATCTCCAGCCATCACCTTCAGTCTCATCATTGGCCGTTGATCCACATGGATGCGATTCAGGATCATAAAAGCTCGCCATCTGCAACAAATTAATAGAGAATCATCAAGTCATCAAAATGTCATCTGCAACAACAAAATAATCACCATATTAACAAATTGTCAACATGGTTAGAAAGTTGTGAGAAAAATGTTGACTGCTTATGTGATAGATAATCTAATGTTCATACACATTCGGCTCATTTTCTTGGACTTATGATTTCCACTAATATAAGAACGCGTCATCTAGGGATTAAAACAGAAAAAGATTATATCTAAATTAATTTTTTTTTCTTTTTAACTTTTCAATCTTGTTCATTTTACAAGTAACACAAAAAGGAAGAAGACCTTTGAAGAAATACCTGGCATGACCTCTCTTCATGAGCTCAGCTGTTGCTTTCAGGGTACGAGGTGGTTTGGGCCATGCTACACTCTTGCCGTAATCCCTCATGCTTTTGACGTTCCTGAAACGGTCTTGGCATGCCAAAATAAAGCAACGGAGCTTGTACTTTTTGTAGCAGCGCATCACGAGGTAAATTGCACGGATCTTCTTGCATCGTAGTCTGGCCAGCATACCACGAGTGAACTGCAAGACAAAATATTATTTTAAATATACATTAAAACAATCAGATTAAATTAATATGTTGCCGCTTTTATGATTATTGATCAATGATATTCAAACTACCAAAGGCATTTTTTTTTCTCTTCTCTAAAAACCTTTAGTCCTATCATACTATGTCAAACCGTCTTGAGTATCAAATATACAGATGTGATGAAACTGGGGACCGTGTCTTTAGAAAATATAATAATATTCACTTTTTGTCACCATCATCAACTTTTTAGATATGTTAAATGAAGAAAGTTTAAATACAAAATAAGTTTACATTATTTCACCTTGCTTGGAACAGTTTCTTATCATTTTCTACCATATATCATTTAGAAAAAACAACTCATGACAACAATCGTATGAATAAATATAGTTTTACCCTTTGAAGGAAAAGAACAATGGAAGGCATTTTAGCCTCTCTCTCTTCTTCCAACTTGAAGAGAGTTTGAGGTGAGCGAATGAAAATCTTGGATTTGCCGTATTCAATGTCTGACTGAAAGCCCATGGCCTGAACAATGATCTTGACACCATTGATGGCTGGCCCTCGGAAATTTGGCCATGTCTGTTGGTTAATCATCTTGTACCTTTGGGAAGAAAGTGTATTCTTGAAAAACAACTCTTAACTGAGCAATAGCAAGCTATTCATCTTGATAAAATATAATAAATTATAATTGAAGGATAAGATAAAGAAATACCAAGTGAATTCAAAAATTGTTGGGGGGTTTTGTGTGTGTGAGCGTGTGTGCATTGTTTAGTTTAATAGAAACTATAGTGATTGAAAGAACAAGAATATGACGATCAACAAACATAAATATATAGAACATCATAAATACTGACATCATCATTCAATGAATGGCTGAATAATAAATAGCAACAATGACAGAAGTTAAAAGAATAATAACGGAAAGGAAGAGAATGAAAAGGAAGAGAGAGAGAGGAAAAAGCAGGTGATGTCAGTAACATAACAATTCAAGAGTGTAGTTGAGTCAAGGCTACACACAAAAGCTACTACTGAGCACATGGGCCATTCAAAATGGATTGCATAAAAAAATATACAGAAAATTAAAAATCAAGAATAAATCTTCTTCTGTATAAAAAAAACAAAAAAACAACAAAAACACCACAACCTCCTTATATCAGTTTACTTATTCTTGAAGGGACTGGTAGACTCAAATGGCATTATTACCTTTGCAAAAATCTGTCATACGACATCCTGAAAGCAAAACCTGCTCGACGGACACGCACATTTTCCAGCAAGCCCAGATACATGACTTGATGCCTGATACGGGTGTCATCAAACAGAACTGGGGATTTGACTTCATTGGGTTTGATGCATCGCACGTAGAATGGTGTCTGTTGGAGTTGACATTTAAAAAAATAAACTGCATGAAATTTAATTGGCAGTCGAATTTATGTTTTGAAATTTTCTCATGAAATGAAAATATGTGAAGAGGCACGTCTATTTTTCAAGAGCAAAAATGATGACAACAATATCATAACCACTTACAACAACAGTTAAAATCAGGCTTCTTCTACAATTTCAAAATGCTGTTGAATACTTTGTTTCCATAAAACTTAAGGCTGTCCTTTTTCGCTCATTTGCCTTTTAAATCACTGCTGCTTCACAAATTCAAACCATCAAACAGTGAAAGAGCATGTAGTACAAGTAGAAGTATCGTTTAAGGATTTCAAAGATTATGAATGGAAGACTTCTAAATGACAAACTTTACCAAGCCATCATCAACTCACCTTGCTTGCTAAATTTCCCACCAAAGCAATCATGGAGTTTTTGAAAGAGGTACCAGCAGTGATTGGCCTCTTTGTGGTCTGAAAATAGAAACAATGAAAAGATAAAATAATTATGTTTCCATTAAATAAATCATACATTGTCAAGGGCAACAATGGTTACAACAATGAACACTTGAGACAAAATGAAATAAAAATTTAGAAATTTTAGATGAAAATATTAAAATTAATTCACTTTATTTCATGAACCAAGAAATATTACGCATATCCAAGTCACTGTTGGTCCCCCAAGCACCGCATCATGTTTCTGATGGGTTTTCATTCAAGGGAAAGCTCAATGAAAACATGGATACAGTGAGGAGGAAAAGGAGGAAAAATTCTTTACCTAGCACAAACATTGGATTTGTCACTAAAAGAATTAAAACTCAAGATCTTACGATACCAGCGTTGACAGTCTTATCACAATGCTGTATAAAGCATGCAATATGTCAATATTCTACATTGTACAAAACTTTAAGCGTAAAATAAAAAGAAAGAAACAATTACCTCTGTTACACTCTTAGCACCTTCTGGCCACATTGACTTGATGACCTCATTTGAACTGGAGGAAAAAGTACAATCCTTTTACTGAAATGGATGCTCATTTTGAGATACCGGTAATATTCAAGCTGTTTAAAATTCTGTTGAAAGGGCCTATAAGATAAGCTAATATGTACTTTATTAATCTTTTAAAGGAAATTGCATTGTGTTTTGTCAAAAATATTCGACACAAAATAAAAATAAAACAAAACAAAAACAACAAAAAGAAAAACAAACAAACAAAAAATCAAGCATTACACACCTCATTCCCACACATTCCATATCATCACTCAAATCCAAGCACACAGCATATCAACATAACACGGAGGCCTGCAAGAGACTGTATCCCAAACTCATACTCTCTTTAAAATTCACTCTTTAAGCACCTTTACTTACCTGTTGAACAAAAGCCTCTTGAAGTCCATGAACATTGTGTCCCTGTTTTTGTCAATAAATCCAATGACAGTGTAAGTGACGTCTCCAGCATAATGACGAATCCTGAAGTCCCTTTTGTGTTCCAAGGTTTTATCAGCAGGTTGAAGCTGAAACAGTAAAAATCAAAATCCTTTAACACTTAACAAGGTAATAATGGCTTGTGAAATATTCACTTCAGTAAACTGAGAACTACTTTTATTTCAATCAATTCTCAGTAAAAATCATTTTGCAATGACAAAAAAAGCAAATAGAATTACTATTCAACTGAAAAAAAAGAAAGAAGAAAGACACAAAAGAGTAGCACAATTTTCTTACAGCTCGACATGTGAATCTGTCATGTTTGTTCAGTTTCTGCGCCATTGCATCAAGGAACATCTGTTTAAGGAGGGGGGAAAAAAGCAAAATTTCCAATGAACAGAAATCTCCATCAATAAACACATTCAATATAATTTTATTGATGACAATGTGGATATAATCAATGAAACTTTTGAAAACATGCACAAAAAAGCAAAAAACAAACAAACAAGTCACGACCATTCACCCCCACTGACAGGCTGAGAAAGGGAATTTCTAATATTCCACAATTCTAATTATTTCAAGCAATTCTCTGGTTTGATTTTTCGTAATTATTTTTTCCCTTCAATTATTTCCTTTTAATCTTTTCATTGAAAAAGCTTGTGACAGTATTATAACACTTCAATTACACTTATCAAAAAGGGTTGATAATGATTGAGCACAAATATGTATGCATACTTCATCAGTAACTTTTCCAACATTCAGGCATGCTTCATCCAAAATTGCAAGAATTCCCTTGTGCGGCAGTTCAACCAAGTCACAAATGATTTTGTTGTTGAAGTAGTCCACCTGTCAAGGAGAAATTAAATAAGAGTTCAATTATTATCAAAACGGAAAAAAATAAATAACGCTGCCTACTATTTTCAACCTAGCTTTCCTTTTTACCAGTCACTTATAAACATACTTCATAAATTTTCTTCAGTTGAACATATATTTCATTAATGTTTTATCATGCTTATGTAAGGCATAACTTGTCCTCATAAAAGCTCCAATAAGGAAGAGGAAAGTGAAAACTTTAAAGCATTTCCCTTAAATAATCAATGTCTTGTTCAATCTACCTGAAACAAAAATATTGAAACTATCATCATCATCATCATCAGGTGTCCTGCCTGCAACAGGCATTGACAGTCATGGCTCTCTATCCATCTCTCTCACTCAAAGTATTCATGAATTGAAGTCTAACTAAAACATGACAAAATTTAGAGGAAAGTTGAAGATTCTTTAAAAAATTTAGAGTCATGAAAGTTGGGCTAATTTCACTAACTCTATTTCCATTGAGCTGTTGTTGTTGTTGTTGTTGCAACTGTTTACAATTTATAGACAAGCCAATGACAGAAAAACTTACATGAATCCATTCAATCCCTTCTCTGAGGTACTCCTCTTGCTCTTGCTTTAGCACCAATTCAATGAATAATTGTTGTAGTTTCTCATTGCAGTAGTTGATACAAAACTGTTCAAAGCTGGAAGGAGGAGGATAGATTGTAAAGTGGTTGATGAAGAAAACACTCTTTCAGTTTTGCAAGAATTTATTTATTTATTATATTTGGCGTAAGTAATGTAATAATATAAACAGACAATAAGTGTAAATGGCTTTAAATGAAAGGCTTAATTTTAGTTCATGTAAAAAAATGTTCACAATTCAATCCAATCCTATTATGGCTCAAAGCTCAAAATAATCCTTGAGGCTTACTTGCTCTACAACATCAAAAGACTACAACCAAATTCCTGAAAATGCATTTAACATCACAGTCATCAGCAACACCATGATTTCAACAATAATTGTTTGATACATGAGCCAATATTTTATCCCAAGATGATGCGAATTATTCCTCAAAAATGTTTTCCAACACGTAAAATTTTATGTCAAAATTCAACAAAGCAAAATGTACAGTTGTTATGTTGTAAATTAAATTAAAGAGATAAAAATTATTCAGAGGCCTTGAAATGTGACAGGAAATGAATTGTTCTGAAAAAACTGGCAAGAAAAAAAACTTGTAATACCAGACTAACATTGAGATACAAAAAGCACATTTAAAAACCAAGCAAATCCTTCTTTTAAAATATTGAGAACCCTTTTCATAAAATGTTATTTTATGAGTACATTTTTAAGATAATTATTTAAAGACTTTTAAAGCTCACTTTAAAAGTCTCGTTTCAGGATAACCAAGGTGATGAAACAGATATTTCAGAATAATAAGTGATGTTTATTTAGAAATAGAATCAAAGTTCAAAATATGTTTACATGTCTTACAGCGTTTTTTGAAAATTAAATTCATACCCTTGATAAAGGTTTCATTACATGTCTGCAATTCCCTATTACAGTGGTCTCCGCTTAAGAGACCGGTCCTCGGGTGACAAAAAAAACGGCCTCTTAGACGGACGGCCTCTTAGACGTGGTTCATGGGAGGTAACTGGTCACATCATATTCGGCTTATTTAGA
>JBCHJU010222008.1:0-15537 GCA_039654505.1 Plocamopherus imperialis
TGTAAAAATTTTGTATACTTTTTTTTTTACAAATTTTTTATGTTGTAAAAAACGTTTTTTGTTATATATTGATTGGGTGTATATTCAAAAATTTATAAAAAATCAAATATTGATTGAAATTCAAAAACGATCTGTATGATTCTTCAAAATGACCTGAATAAATAGTATGTAAAGTATGAATGAGATAAATTAAAAAATGAGGGAGCATGTAGCATTTGAAGTTGGGTCAAATTTGAAACTGAAATCCAAGATGGCGTCGTTTCCATGGCAACCAGATGCGTCAACAAAATTTTGACACTTTGGTTGAACTCAGGATGTCGAACCCAATGCACAATATAGGAAGGAATCTGCCCAAATCTGTTAATCTTCAAAAGGCTCTCAGGGGGCGCCCCTTACCTTAAAGCCAATATGTAGGCATGGACACGATTTAACTCTTTGGCTACTGTTTGCCCATATATCGATGTGCACATCCCGATATATGGGCAAACAGCTAAAGAGTTAAATCGTGTCCATGCCGATATTTCGGCTAAATGTAGTCAGAGTTAAAAACCAATGTGTAATTCCTACTCAGCTTTTCAAAATAAGCACGTCTTAACCACTTAGGTCGACATGTAATTTATCCTAGAGATGAGGATAGAAAATCTAGATTTAGATGAAAAAGGCGGTGGTAGACTGAATATGTGTGCGATATGGCGAATGATGTCATACGGAGGACTTTCCGAAGTCACAAGTTTACGGCATGTATTTTAGAATGGGCTCTTAGACTTCTATGCTCATAAATGATAGCAATGTGGCAATTTGGACAAAGATTATATAATATCAGCGCTGCTCTTTCTATGAGCCAGTAGGTTAAGCTAGAATAACGATATAGTGCTAATCTTAACACAGGTAAAAATAAGTATCGAAGGTCGCAGATCCGAAACCCGATATCATACGTTTAGCAGTACATGTTGGTGGAGATCTAGATCCACCTGAAACCTTTACTGCTGAAGGATGGCGTGCTTAATTGTGAGGAAAATAGGTTGTGGATGTGATATCCCAAAGAATCATCTAGTGATGATACCGATATTAAGCTCTTTCCTATCCTAAGCTGATATAAAGTGTTGAGCAAACTTTTAAAATACAATTTGCCCTATAATAGGAGGAGGGTTATTGTTGTTGGTATAGTTGAGAGGAGTCTTATGAATGCTTTGTAATTAGCCACATTTGATTTAAATGATCCAATGAGATATAAACTGTGAATTTGACTTTGATGGGTAATGAATTATCTGCTCATGAAAGAGCTAATCCTGTTTTGGAATAAGAATCAAAATTAAGCTGTGTATAGGTTAGCCATCTCCATATCACTTTCCCTCCCTCCCTCGTTCCCAGCTCCCCCCCCCCCTCCATTTTTTCTTTGTACATTTTCTTCTTTTTTCTTTTTTTATTGCCTTTACATTTCTACTTTGTCCTTTTCTTTTCCTTGAATTGTTCTTTTTACCATTCCAATTAGGTCTATATCTATAGGGCATACAATTTGAACGTGTAGAAGTAGAAGAATATTTTCAAACTTTTCATCCATACGGTGAACATTGTGTTACTCTTTTTTCTCCTTAAAAATACTATTTTTTGACCCTAGTGTTAGGATTTTTCACCAGGCCAGGGTGGCAGGTCTGCCATAGATTACGATACAGTAGTTACTGCTGCATTGGACGGTCGTTGGGAAGCATCAAAAACGTCAAATTAGGCGAAACGTTCAGTTAGCCTAAAATTCTGGACGAGAGGGGTGATAGTCCATTGTTGGACAATGATCACACCATCAAAGGGAGTGTTGTATGTCATAAAAAATTGAGTTACCTTCCCATATCAAATTGTCCTGTCAAGCAAACAAAGTACTAGGACTCTGGCAGACGACCGAGGAAAATGAAACAGAGAATCATTGGTTCTGTGTGTTGAACAATCAGAGGGATGGGCGCATCCTTATGTAGGCTTGGTCCAACATAAGACATGTCAAGTGCCGAGACATATAGGTCGAGGGGATGGTCACTTAAGTGCTCGGTTGAGATATGGTTGGCCAACAACCACGTCATGGCATAGGCCTATGCACTGCGTTGTACGCGTATGAGCCATCATGCCCTGTAGCAGTTTTTTTTTTACACCTTAGCTCTGTATTCACACCTGGACCTGGACCCGCCAATAAACCCTTGCCAGATCCCTTTTCCCTACGCAAGCACCCTGAGGACAAAAGCCCATTCATATGCAAAGTTGGATTCTTTATGGCCCATGAATAAATTTGAAAGTTGATGGTCAAACTATTATCCGGAATCTAAACGTCCAATTAGTCGAAATTTTTGTTCTTGGACTGTCCAATTAGAAGGATGATTTTGAAAGTAAAAAATAACATGTTTCACTGAGAAAACGTCCATGTAGGCAAAACATCCATTTAGCCAGAGTCCAATTAGGCGGTAACTACTGTATTCATTGCTTGAAAATTCAAGATTGTTTTAGCTTGTCACTTTTTTGCCATTTGTGGTGAGGTATATTAGAAATAGTTTTTGTTCTTCCCCCAGATAGTGTTAGTTGCATTCATTCTCTTTTGTTTTTGTTGATTCTTTGCTTGAGCGTAACAATTTTGTTTTCACTTCTTTGTAGTATATTTTGTATGAAATTTTTATTTTGTGACTCTATAGTTTGCTTTGTTGAGCATACTTCTGTTACATCCATATATTTGAGTAACTGCACACCTTTGGCGCGAGGTACTGAACAAACCTCATGCTCCAGAGGCTCCAAATTTTGCATGAAGCTTTTTTTTTTTTTTTTTTGATCAGTCAGAAGAGGGGCATTATATAAAAGACCACTTGGATCCCCCAAAGAAACTCATTTTCATAAAATTTTGTTTTTACTGTGCATTAAATATGCTATGTTCAAGAAACACCGAATAGCCAAGCGCTCTTTCAGCGAAGACTAGATATCTAGATGATCTAGGCATTTCCTCATAGCGACTAGCAAGGTGTCTTGGTGTTGATCAATTGATGCATACATCTTTTTCTTATAAGGTCTAGATCTAAATATCATTCCTAGAAATCTTGATCTGGATTAGGTCTAGCTATCCAGCTATTAGGAAGCCCCTGTTATATTTAAATAGCTATGGTTAGATCAGGAATCTAGCTATCCAGCTATTAGGAAGCCCCTGTTATCTTTAAATAGCTTTGGTTAGATCTCGAATCTAGCTATCCAGCTATAAGGAAGCCCCTGTTATATTTAAATAGCTATGGTTAGATCTGGAATCTAGCTATCCAGCTATTACCAAGCCTCTGTTATATTTAAATAGCTATGGTTAGATCTGGAATCTAGCTATCCAGCTATTAGGAAGCCAATTTGTTTTTTTTAGGCTATAATAGGCCTAATATCATGTTTTTTCAAACCCAGGCAAAACCGGGAGCCAAGCCCAACTAGTCCTTTTAGTTTTGCTTTTTCCCACATTGTATATTTGGCCATTTCAATGCGGCATTATTGGAAAGATGTTGTTCAATTTAACTTCAGAAGAAAAATCTGAGATGTTTATAACATAATATGTTTATTCTGTGTTGTTGGATTCTTTTTTTTTTTTTTTTTTTTGTGGTTGTAAACTGTCAGCTTCTTTTGTTATCTGTCTGTGCCTCTTGCTAGAGTTTAACTCAAACTGGGTTATGAATGTAGTTTTGAGATTTGTCTTTTTTTTGTATCATGAGAATTTTTCGAATGCATTTTGTTTTGATTTGGGATTTTTGGTTTTTCTTTTTCTCTTCTTTTTCTTGTTTTCAATAGTGTTGCATTTTCATTCAAACACAATAATAAACATAATAATAATATTTACATTTATAAGCCGCTTAACCTCACTGGACGTAAACAAACTTATTCTTTCAAGATTTGAGTTGAAAGTAGTTTCTATTGATATTCTTTATACAGGGTCTTATTTAATGTTTTGCTGGATATTTGAAGGGATGCTACAAAACATTAGTGAGACGAATTTTAGAATAAGCCAATGTGGTCTGGGATTCTCACCAATTCAAATACATAGAAGATATAGAAAAAGTTCAGAAAAGAACTTTAAAGCGATTTGCATTTCCATGTAAACATCAAACCACAACGTTTTCCAACACCAACAACCTTGTTCAAAGATTGGGCTTTGAACTTGAACAACTACACACAAGACGAAAAAGAAACAAAGCAACATCACTGTTCAAAATAATCAAGAACATTGTCGACATATCCCTGCCCAAAACCATCCAGCAGCAGAACCGAAGAACTAAAGGACACAGCAGGAAAGTGACAATACTTCCATCCAGAGTTAATTCTCACCTGCACTCCTTTTTCCGTCCTCAATTCGAATTTGGAACAGCCTACCACCACTCATTGCAGAAACAGAAGATACCACATTTAAACAACATATTGACTGGCATAAATTCATGTAAAACTGTAGATTGGTCCTCCATTTTCACTGGTTACTATAGATACCACGAAGAAGAAGAAGAAAGGGAACTTTTTTTGGTTGTTTTCTCAAGAAATGCCTTTTGTCTTTCTTTGTCACTTTGTGTGAGGTTTCAAGTGCAACTGGTATAAGCTGGGTGTTATTTATGAGATTTTAAAAGAATTTTTGCTTTTGTTTCATTTAACCCATATGTTGGTTAAACTGATTTATGAAAGTTGTTTCCACCTCTCCTCGTCCTCTCATTCTTCAATGAGTGACCCCTACTTTCTATTTCTTTTTCCCAGTCATTTTTATGTTATTTTGGAAATAATGTGAAATCTCGTCCCTTCAGTAACTTCAAATAATGTTTTTAATCAAAGGAAGTCTTGGATCGTCAGCATAAACAACTTTTCTTGGCATATCTTTTTTTTTTTTATACAGTATTTAATTTGAGGTTAAGTGTAGTTCCTGGGGCCTCTCAGGAGGGTGTGTTCAAGGAGATGGTTCATAATAAGGGGCTTAGACTGTCTCCTTCAGGTGTTCCAACATTTCTTGTGTAATATATCTTTTTCTTATTTTGAGGGTTTGTTTCTTCTCATAATTTGAAGAGGAAGCAAAAAATTCGTAAAGATATTATATTTATGATGCTGACTTGCTTTGCTTTGCATTTTTTATGCATTTTTTTTTTTTATTGTGCCTCTGTGTATTTTAGTTATTTTACTTTCTACTGCACAATGCTTGCTTGCTTATTTTTTTTCTTTCTCAAAAATAGAATTTAAATAGAGAGATGGAATAAATACATTTGATACTCAGATAAAAAGTGTTAATATTGTACAGAAGATTGAAAAGATAATAAGAGCAATGAGTGTTTACTTTGATTATTAAAAAAAAAAAAAAAAAGGAAGGATTTTCATTTTAGGATTGTAGCTTTTACAAGATATTTCAAAGAAATTTTAGTGTGCAATTTTTAAAAGTGCATCTTCTGTTAATTATCAGGACAGCTTGTGATATTTTTTTCCCAATTATTTTTCCTATTTCTCTTTCCTTTGTGCAAGAAAACTTTATTTCAAAACAATCAGAAACTTTTATTCATTATTGTCAATGGATATGGGGGGGGGGGGGAACAAATACATACTTTACTTTTGTAATCTTATAATCTTACTTCAGAGGAAAGAGCAGTAGCCAATTTTTTAGCGTTGAATGAATATAACAACTCTTTTTGGTAATCTAGGTAAAATTGTTTCTTTCAGAAGTATCTTCACGAGTCTCGTCACAAACACGCGTGTCAGCGAACTCGAGGCATCGGCGGTAGGTTTTTCTCAGTCAAGATAGAGCCTGAGGGGGAATTTGGACTTAAAGATGTGAGTGTTTTATGTCAGTTTATGCCTGTGAGCTCTTTGGGCCTCTTTTCCTTTCCGTTTTTTTGTTTTTTGTTGGTTTTTTTTTGTTTTTTTTCCCCCCTGGTTGGATGACTTTTAGGAATGGATGGGTAGCAAAGACGGTCATGTATTTTAATTTTCTCTCACTTAAACTTCATTCATAAATTTTTAGAGCATCGGACTATGGACTGAGAGCTCATGGGTTTGTGAAGCCACAGAAACATGTATTTTTTTCTTAAGCAAGTAAAATTTAACATTGCTTCACTGGACCTAGGTAATGGCTGGGAAAGTATTCTGCAATAGACTAGCCAATAGACTAGCATCCTATTCAGAAAGTAGTAGGCTAAATCAATCACTGTCTGCTTCAAGCTTTGGTTATGGAAACTGGGAGAAGCCTAGAGCTCTGGCCCTGTGAGCTGAAAGGCCGAAAAGGACTATGACTATCTGTCATCAATGAGCTCTCAGATCGGCAATGACAATGATTGTAGAAGAGTTGAATTTCAGACTATGGGTTGAATGTTTGAAGCCTGATGCCCATTTGAGTTGGTGTGTGTGCAATAATGAATTGTTATCTTCTTGGTGCTTGATGTATCCATCTAACTGGTGTCATAATGATTGACTTAGAATGACAATATTTAAAATGACAAAAAAAAAAATCATTCATTTTCAAACTTCACAAATACAGGTATTTACCAGTTGTTCGGTTTCATTATATACACATGTAGTATATATATATAATATTTTTTGTCTTTTTATCAGGAATCAAACAGCCCTGACCACATGTCGTCCAATCATCACACAGTCTCTCCATCCCAGTCGCATTTGCAAGTAGACTTAAACCCGGCTGTGTCTATGAATGGCCATTTGTGACCATAGTGATGGGCTTCGACTTTAACAGACTTTCATCGTCTTCAGAATCATCAGCATTTCCCACCCCCCACTTCTGCCATTTAGTCATTTATACTCGCAGCACAGGATCTATCGGTCCTCATAAAATTATGAAGCCATTGAAGTATATGCAGCTATGTGCAGTGTATCAGGAATAAAACCCATAGCATTGTGTGATTGCAAACAATTTGATGGGTGTTGTGGAGACAATCTGTGCCATAATTCAAGCGCGCCATGACATTGATGACAATGTCTTTTTTTGTGTTCAGCTGATGAGCTGATCAACGTTTGTTGATTCTTACTCGAAAGGATTTTCCAGGAATATTTTTCCCTTGGATTCTAGCCAGCAACTGGCATGTATCAGATGCCTACAGTAATGGTACTTCAGTCATATACAGTTTCATTTTGCAACTTATGCGGAATATTTTTGATCTTTTGGCCATGAAATCTATGATAGTAACCAATTTAAAGTCAATTTCTAACAGTGTTTAAAATGGAATTTGCATGTATCAACTCTCATGACTTAATGAAGTTGTTAGTGCATTATATCCTGTTTTCCTGTACCAAGACAGTTTTCATGAAAAAGATTAATCTATCAACCAAATGCTTTCATCTCCAACCAATGATTGCAAAGCTTTCATACAATAGTGTAAAAAAAAAAAGAAAGCGGACAAGAAAGGTGTCCAGTTTCAATTTGGATCGTGGGAAGCACCCAGTTTTTTCCCTAAAATGTATTCTGATGCAGGGTTATGTAAATTAGTTATGCCTTAGAAAGGGTCTGTGGTGGGGGGCATTGCTTTTTGAATAGTACCCTGAACCCTGATACTAATTTAAGCTGTGAAAGATATTAATATTATCCAGAATTTGGGGTCAAGCTGCGAGGGCCTACTGATGAAGAAAAGAAAAAACACAACTCACTTCCCCCTACTAAAGTCTTGCTTTCGTATCAGGAAAATCTTGTAGTGTGTTGAAATAGAAAAAGTTAAATTGGAAACAAATGTGTCCTCGTGAAAACCATTAAACAATCATATATACACATACAGTCATTGTCCCCTAACCTGTTGACCTTTCCTTTCCACGTCTTCCATCTTGTGGGCATTTCTTTGTAGTGTAGAAAGTTATTTGGCTACTAGTATTATCCCTTTTCATCATTGCATTAATCACTGTCAAAAGTAATTATTATTTTGGCTACTATGTTAAAATATCATGATTATTATCTGGGTTTTTTTTTTCTTGCCACCATCAGATCATCATTCCTTGCAACAAACTTTGCAACCTCAGATGTAAACCTAGTTGCAAATCAATCTACTAGTATTGCAGCAACTTCATCGCCATGCTTACATCTTTATTGGACCTTGATCTTTCACCTAATTGTGCCAAATTTGATCCATTACATGTAGTATATCACTCCAGAATTAAGATGGTAAAGAAAATATAGTTGCTTAGTAGAGAGGCAAGGCGTGATCTGTTTAATTTGTGGAAGGAGGACAAGAATCAGTTTGAATGCTAGCCATGTTGAAATGCCAATAGACTCCTTTTTTGCTTTATGCATTTTGACAAATAATTTTTACTTCATAAAATTGCTTTTATTTCATGCATTATTTAATGTTTTACCTACCGGTATTTATTTTATGTCATTATGATATCTATCTTTCATTTTTTGTTTCTCTTTTCTCTCAGGGTGGAACATTTCATAGTTTAATTTCATTGACTGATTGATATTATATTTAGACGCATGAGGAATCAAAGGCTATTTATTTCTGAGACATTTTATTTTGACAGCATACAGAATTGTTGCACTCTTTGTTGTTAATATGTAACATTTTTCCCACCGGAATGTTACCTAGTCCATTTCCATAGCATAGATATATTTCAATTGGAAAACTACTGTTGATACTTTTACCGCTTTTAAGTAATAATTTGTTGATTGTCATAGCCAAACTTGTTCTTCTGTATTTATTTGTACTTACAACCAGTCCCGTTATTGATTGAAAGGCATTTCTGTAGATAAGCAATATCATGTGGCACATCTTAACATGTTCTTGTCGAGTTTGAAAACAATTCTGTTCATAATTAATTAGTGATTCTGCAACAATTATTCTTCTGAATTTAATTGAAATGGACAAATCGTGGAAAAAAGATATTGATCAGTACTTCCTGTATTTCTTTCTTATTTTGAATTTTGAAATATTTGGATTCTATGCTTTCCTTGATCACATGCCTTAAGGGTCTAAATTTCATGTGAATTTACTTTCATTTTTGGGTAGGTGAAGGGAACCAACTCTTAATATGTTGTTATAGTATTGAAGATTTGTTTTTCTTACAAGAAAAGTTCGAAGCCATAACAGCTGAGTTTCTGAATTTGAAGCTCATGTTCTAGTTGCTTATCTCTTCTCTCCCCTCCCCCCAAAAAGATGCCCATCATATCCTTAAAGTTTGTACATGTATCAAAATTTATTGCTGTTTTGTAACTTAGCATTGAAAAATGCATGGACAGGTGTGCCGCCTCAATAATCCTTTATCTACACCACGCTCAATGAAACAAAAACTCACCACAAGAAAACATGCATATTGTCTAAATTGGTATTGGCTGAACAAGAGTTTTGACTCGGCAGCATGCTTGAAGAAGAACAGGTTACTTAGCATTCTACTCGTTATACCATGTGTCGCTCTGTTCATAGGCAGCATTTTGATCACACCTCAAATGTTCATACAATTATGAACTGTAGCATAAGTTTAAGTGACAATTTTCAAACTGCTAGTGCTCATACAAAAGTAATAGATGTAACATTCTGGTGAATTTGGGCAATATGTTGTGTTTGTTTTCATAAATTTATACCATGTGACAAGTATTCTTCTATTATGACAACAAATGCCATGTCTTTCATATTTGAGATATTTTTTATAATGTTTTACTATGTATAGAAATGATGAATGTTTGTTGTATAAAACTTCCATTTGTTGTTATGGTGATCATGGAATTTGGCCAAGTATCTTATGGAAATGGGAAAGGAATCAATAACTCAAAAATTAAATTGTGAATGTTAGGTGTCAAAGGAATCTGCCTGTAATTTTAGTTTCATTTTAATTTGTAAAGAGCAGATTTTTTTTATTTTTATTGTAAGCCTGAACAATAGTACCGCCACATGCCCGGTCAGTGAGCATGAAAAGAAACTTTTTTTTTTCAACTTGTCAACTTTTCTTGATTTTATATCACAAAATTGCTCCATGTAGATCTAGGTTAAAAAACAAAATAAAAAACTCGAAAAAAACAACAACAAACAAACAAAAAAAAACAACACCCATCAAAACTTTGATAAGACTTTTATTGCTTATAGTCCTAGTTACCCAGCATGGATGTTTGTAGTGACTTGACTGGGTTGAAATTCAATGGCAATTTAGTTGTTCAGCTGTTGATAAAGGTTGTTGTACTGTGGGCCTACTTGTCATACCTTTGAGAAGTCCAGTTCTTTGGAGAAAGTCTTCTTTCATCACTTGTTTTGTATATTTTCCCAAGTGGAATAGTGAGTCACATAAAATCCCATTATTTATCGCAGCAAAAGTCGATTGTACATGACTCCACAGTTGTTTGTTTATTGTGTGTGTGTGTGTGTGGGTGTGTGTGTTTGTTGCCTTGATTGGAACTAGATCTGATTTTTTTATATATATATATATAAATGATTGATGGAATGGCACTGAAGAACTTCCTGGGGCTTTTTACCTGAAATATTTATTTTTTAATACAGGGGTATTTGGATAATCTCAGAAATGTTGTGTTCTCTTGATTTATAAGCTCTTTTTTTCTCTCCCTTCCATCCAATTGATACTGTTCAGATGTTCAACAGATTACCAGTACTGAAGAATCTACAGATTTTAAAAATAACATGATTGAAAAGAATATTTAGTCATTTTTGCTACTACTACTACTTGTTCCTATCATCAACTCTTCTGGATCTTATTATTTCCTCAGTCGGTACAAAATTAATTTTGCATTGTAATGTGTGTAATAATTTGTGTGCTAGTTTCTTTTTTTGCACTGCATACTAAAAAGGATAATAAATATAGTAGGCTGGGGATAATTGAAAGGAGGATTTTGTTCATAGTGTGTGGTGGATATGATTGTGTTAGGCTTGTTTTAAGTGTCCCCTGTAGCATATGTTCCTGATCTTGTCATTGAACATGCGTGAACAAGTTTTTCGTTATATATGATATGGTAGATTTTATGGTGGGAAGAGAAATTACTTCTTATGTGGAATGAACATATATTGCTTATGAAATAGAGAGGAGATCATTAATTTTACTTGGCAAGGAGATTGATCTAAATGTGTAAAATTGCAGTCAAAGAAAGTGTGCATGGTGCAGAACATTCTTTATGATGTATATAAAATTGTGTGTTTATATAAAGAATGATTCATGGGTCTTCAGTGGTGCTTATCTTAGATTTGAAGAGAGTGGTATTTTTGCAAACAGAGATCATATTCATGTAATATATAAAAGGGTGCATCTGTTAAATAAGGAACAATGTATGTGTGTATTTGAAAAGAAGAAGGGAAACAGTGCCTGAATAGATGTCAATTCATAGTATGGTGCAGCAGTGCTCGTTTAAATGAAATCTTTTTTTTTTTCTTCTTTTTAATTAATTGCACCAGTCTACTCAAAAAGACTGGTGAGGTAAGTGCAATAATAATAATATTGATGCAATTTAGTGATTTGATGATCCAACTGTTGATTGTTGCTCTCTAGACATTTAAAATGATAAATAAATTGAAGGCGAATTTCCATATATGCTTTGTTTCCTTATATCCTGTTTGATTTATAATGGGTAATGTTTATGTTACTGTACTAGTGTATATCTTTTTTTTTTTTTTTTTTTTGTTTTTTTCTGTTTTCTGGCAAACCCTTTACCGCCTTTCTCCCCACCCGACCCCCATCACACCTTTAGTCTTTCTGTGTCTTTGCATGTCACTGTCATAATGGGCACACACACACACCCTGTCTCAGTATGTCTGTCTCTCTATTTGTGTGTGTCTCTTTCTCTCTGTTTGTCTGTCCGTCCGTCCGTCTGTCTGTCTGTCTGTCTTTCTCTCTCTCTCTCTCTCTCTCTCTGTATTCCCCCTCACCACCTTCTTGCTCTCTCATTCACACACATACCTAACTTTGTTGTTGTTGTTGTTGTTTTATTCTCTCCAACTCTCCTCATAAGCACACTGGCAAATTGCTTTTTGTTTTTCATGACCGAATTAATGTTATTTGTTTTTACCTTATTGTTGTTTTTCCATTCATTCCTACCTGATATCCATTTTACCTGTCCTTGTGTTGGTTGCCCGTCACGACATGCAAGGTATCGAGCGAATAGACGGCGCTGTAGACAGGATGTGCACCTGAAGATATTCAAATTTCTGCTGGTGGCGGTGCGGTATGCAAATGAGCTAGCTCCCCACCCCTACTTTACAAAGCCACACTGTAAACTGTAAACCCTGGCATGTAGGGACCACTCCTCTGGGCCACAGGTCTCTCGTGGAAACCCATATTTGTTATTTTAAATACACCCAGACATACACATGCACCCACACTATTTATTTCCTTACATACATAATAATATGCACACTTGCATACATACATACATGTACTACACCCACGCCAATCCTATGAATCTATTATCAAATACCGGCACATATTCAGGTTTATTTTGCCCCATCAAACACACACACACATACAGACACACACACATACAGACACACACATACAAACACACACACATACAGACACACACATACAGACACACACAGACACACACACATGACCCAACATACACCCAGGCCACGTCACAAGTTCCTTATTTACTTTTCACTCCAAAGCCTCAATAACTCATTTATCCTTCAAATCAACGTTGCAATAAGGACACCAGTGTTATTCAACTGACATAAAGACATCTTTTATTTCTATTGGACTGACTGTTGTAATAAAGACAACATATTACATGTGTTATCTATTCCTCTGACGTTTATAATACAATAAAGACATCATTTCTATTTCATTGACGTTTATAATACAATAAAGACACCAGTTCTATTCCACTGACGATAATACATGTAATACAATAAAGACACCAGTTCTATTCCACTGACGATAATACATGTAATACAATAAAGACACCATTCCTATTCCACTGACGTTTATAATAAAGACATAACTTCTATTCGACTTACGATTATAATTTGTAGACAAACGCAAATGGTGGATCTAAGCTATAGTAACAGTTATACGGGTATGTCCATACATAAATGGTATGTCTACGCTAATAGTTCATACACAAATGGTAGACCTACGCTATGGTGATGTATACAATACACACACGCATTTATATAATATAATTAAAAGGCCCTTCTTTGCGCTGAAAGTTTTCACGGTGACTACCCCAGCATAGAATCCCCTCCTTCACTCTACTTAACGGTGTTGTATTGGATTGTGCAAACCTTGTCATGCCTCGAGTGTTGAACGGCTATATTTGGCAGTGAAGGAATAGGGTACACATACAGTGTATATAATATGTATTGGTGGTGGTTAGCCCTACCCTAGTGTTACGTACTACAGTGTACCCCGGTCGGCCTAAGTGCTGTCATGGCTAGTATAGCATAGCATTAAGTGTACCCTTCCCGGCCCTATTCACGACCCTGTATGTCCTAGCCAGGTGTGCGACATTTCTTTTCACTGATCGAATCAATACCCAATCACTGGCTGGATCGGCGATCATTTCGCTTTGTCCGTATATTTCCGCCTCCCCCAGGCCTCTCTGTTTGTCTGTCTCAGTTTCAGAGTCCGCGTTTTTGTCTGTCTATTGAATATGTCTATAGCTAGGCTGTCTGCCCCTGTTTCACTTTCTTCTGCCCCGCCCCTACTGTCTGTGCCTGCCTGGCTGCATCTCTGTTTGTCTGTCTCTGTGTGTTTCTCTTTCTTTCTCTCACTCACTCTCTGTATGTGCCAATCTATCTGCTGTGTATATTTCTTTCTCTCTTACTAATCAGTCTGTTTCCTTGCATCTATTTGCAAGGCTTACCCAACATATACATATACTTCCTTGTATAATACAACAATGCCATATTATAATAACCATCACCGGATCGACAAGTATTTTGTCAAGCCTGTACCCCGATACCGTCATACATACCCTCCTTCCCCTTTCACCCCCACCCCGTTTCCCGAGTAGGCCCCGTGAGGGCTTGTTGAATCCGAGAGGAGATTTGCCACGGTTGGTTTACCAAGGTGCCTAGCCGTGTTTAGGCCCGCCATTGTTTGGGGTCCCGTCGGCGTGCAATCCCTCGGCCTTCCCCCGGCCACTAAGTGCGTAACCGGATCAGCACCGTCTTAGAGCCTTGTCGCACCGTATTGAACGCAGTGTGGCACGGCCACCGAACGCCGTTTGTCAACACGGAGCCAAATCCTATTTAGGGGTGGAGACCCACGGGTCCTAGCCGCTGGCAAGACCACAAAAACAACAAGTCTTGATTTTTTTACCCACCCCACCACCATCAACAGCACCAAACAGCACCACCAGGCATGATAAATAAATAGACTACCAACCAGCCTAAAGCCCTGGCTTCGTAAGCAAGGGTCTCAACTTTTTGTTCCGGTTGACGTCATAATTATAAATAATTATTCGGGTAGCTGCCAATTCTTATACAAATTTATAGAAATTATAATGAATACACATTTTTATGCATATTTTGTAATATAATATGTAATAAGCTGTATTTGTATTATAAACAAGTATACTTATTTTATGAACAGCTTTTATAATTACTATTACATAATATGCGGTTGTATTTATCTTACAATTGTGTTTATAATATTGTTGCTGCAGCTGTGGTTGTGGGCATTATACCCTTTTTTCGTCGATATCCGATTTTACCTTTCGGTGCCTGGCGTGTAAGTTCCAGAAACAATCTTTCCCCTGTCTCACCTTTCCCGTTCTATATGGCATTTTCCTGTTTCCTTCTGTTTTTTGACGGTTGGATTTTCTTGTCCTTATAAATTTATAACAATTTAAGCGTGTTAAATTATTTAAATTATTCATAATAATTTAAATACCGCCTATTTTTAGAAGTTGGTAAAGAAAGGTCGGTTTTCATTCATCGGTAAATCAATCAAGGAATCAAAATCAATCGACAAACAAATCTATCAACCTTTAATCAATCAGTCAGTCAATTGATCAACCCCCCAATCAATCAATGAATTAATTAATCAGTCAATCAACCAGTTAAGTCGGCAGTCAACCAATCGGTCGGCCGGTCAGCCAACGAACAAAGCAATCAACCACCAATCAATCCATCTGTCAGTTAAGCCACCAGCCAACCAATCGCCTGATCAATCAATCAATCAATCTCATTTCACAAGGGAATACCCAGCACGTAATATGTAGCACACAATTAAATAGATATGGCACAATAGATCCAGACAAAATTTCAGTGCGCGCCGTAGAGGATATAATTTACAACTACAGAGGGAAGAATTTTTGATAGAGAAATTCGAAAGGGAAATTTTGAATCCACTGAGACTTGAACCCGGGACAGTGCCACCGAATCGCCTTGCCTAGGAGTAGAATGGTGTTCTTACTGACCTAGCCAATACATTCGGGAATACCCAGTAGTGTATTTTTAGACGGACGTGTTGAATGGTATCGGCCTCTAAGTACGCAATATCTCATTAAATTAATATTTTACAAATATGTGATGTGACAACCCTGCAGTGTGTTGACCTCTAGAATCAAGTACACTGTACATGGACGATAATTATACATCCGTCTAGGATACGTTCTGTCAAATGAGGGGTTGGGGGGGGGGG
>JBCHJU010223116.1:0-15535 GCA_039654505.1 Plocamopherus imperialis
AGAGAGAGAGAGAGAGAGAGAGAGAGAGAAAGAGAGAGAGAAAGAGAGAGACATAGAGAGAGAAAGAGAGAGAGAGAGAGAGTGTGTGTGTGTGTGTGTGTGTCTGCGCGCGTGTGCGTGCGTGTGTGTGTGTGAGCGTTTACACATCGCCGCAAGTCGTCGAGCTCCTCACAGCAGTGCCCTCTAGTGTAGGGTGTGGGTATTACCCACCCAACTTCAGATTTCAGGAAACCTGACTCACTTTAAATCGTTGCGAGTGAGCGAAAACTTGGCTCCCTGGATAATCGTCTTCTGTTGGAATAACCAAAGTTGGTTGTGAAAAACGGGTGTGTGACAGGTTCTTCAGTTGAACTGAGGTTACACTCAACCTTTCATTGAGGTAAGCGACATTGACAATAGACAATAAAATAGATCTGGCACAAAAATAATACTATTAACACATGTCCTACTACTGCCTACTACCAAAAAGTTTAAATTATAGACAATTAGAATGTGTCCACGTGACCGTCGTTGAAACAATGCATTGCCCCGCCAAACACCTCGTTGGCGTGTCAGATTCTGTAAGGCGGCAAGGAGGCTGGCTCAGTGCTATCGCGGTATGGGAAATGAGTCGGCTTGACAACTAAAGATTGCGGCTGTTTTATTTATCATTTAAATATTATAGGTCTACATTCACTTTCTTACATGATTATCATTTTTAAAGAGTAGTATCATAACGTTCAAATGAGAATGGTGGGCTGATGAGAAATTGCTGGTGATGGAGTGGAGTGAGTTATTTTGTTTTGTTTGTTTTTTTTATTTTGTTATTGCATAAACTTGTATCTTCAAAATTTCGTTCGGTAGGCAAAGTTGGAGATTTCATATCCTACCATTAATACCATACTAAATCAACGTGTTTCTTGTCTCATACAAATCGTTGTAGATTAATAGGGTTGTATAAATCAATAAGACAATCACAATTTTTGTCTCTTGCCCACGTTTTTATGAAAGCGATACCACATTTGAATTCATGATAATTTTTTTACGTAAAAGGAGGGATGGGACAGATAAACTATGGCATTTATATTCTCTATCAAATTGTTAATGCAGTAATATTTTTGGATAAGCAGGTCTTGTTACGCCACTGAATCTTACGTTTTTACTCACCAATGACTTGCGGGGCAGTCAACTTTCTAAAGCATTCAATTGTCTTTACTGGTTCTCGAGGAGAAGAAAGAAAGAATGAAAGACAGGACCTCACAGCAGCTTACGAGACAGACTGTCATTTGTAGAAAAGTAGCCAGAAGAACAATTCTCCACGGAGCGAAGTATGCATGCTTCGTCTATGGTTAAATTGTTCAACAGAGTCACCTGTATTACTGGCCTCTGCGGGTAATAGTAATCCCCCTACCCTGGTCATAACATTATCCCGGCTGCAACTGCAACACTCTGACTGAGAACTTCAGCTGCCAGGCTAACCCGCAGATGGACGAAGGGGGGCAAAGTCGCATGTCTCTTGGTCTGTCCCCGCGGTTTTATGCATTCAGTGCGGCCGCGGCGCGGCTGCGTATTTTGCCGAAAATCTAGGCCTCCGCAACGCGGCCGCGTTTTTTGTATGTCCGTGCATAATTTTGCATAATTTAGATTTTTTGCTGACAATTTTTTTCAACTGAATACTGATTTCAGTGAACGCGAGCGACGAGGGCGTCTATTTGGCCCCTATCGGTCCAAAACATTAAGCTACGTGAAGGTACATGACATGTAGGCCTACCGCATCGGTCAAGTCTGGATAATCTAGCATGCACTCGCCCATAATAGGTTTTTGTGACCGAGGATGGCGAACTGTGAAACTCAAACTTTTCAATCGCATTTTTCTCGGTTGCACGAACATTTCCATTTCAACTTTCATGCGATACATGATTTTAACGAGTATGGAGAGTCCTTTAAGTTAATATAATGGTTGCTTTGAACGTCGAAATCGAATCCGTACAACTTGAGATAATTCTACACATCTATAAATCCCCGAAGGGAAATTTGTCTTTTTGGTTTTTGACCGAAAAACCCAGCGTCAGCCGCAGAGCAGCGCCGCAAACAGAGGCAATTAGTGTAAATAACCTTGCCAAAGGGTTAAACGCCAAGGAACGGTGGTTTTTGAACTAAGTGGACGTTCACCTAATTGGACGTTTCATATAATTGGACGTTTTTGTTGCTTCCGGACGACCGTCCAATTAGGCAGTAACTACTGTATTTGTGTTCAATTTGACCTACTTGTGTTTGCTACTGCTTATGTCAACGCGAAAACTGAGAACAACTTATAAAAGTGTCGATTTCTCAAGAATCAAAGCCAGCAAGCTGATACAATCTTTGCGAATGGAAAGGACACATAATATTCATTGATAAAACAATGGAATGAAGGAATTCATTGCATGTATAATGCAGCATTCATCACTTGAATTTCATTTAATTACTTTCAACACACCAAAAACATTGTTTTCTGACCACAGAAAGAAACTACTGCAGTAAGAGAACTATATGCGATAGAAGCACTGGATTTTCTTCTGTCAGCACAGGACATAATGTCTGATTCAATAACAAAATCAAGAAATGGAGGATGATTCTGATAGTGTGAACAGAGGATGGTATTATTTTGGGCAATAATTACCCTTTCATTGGCCATAGTGGCCACACACTGGTAGGTGGTACCGTTTTCAACTGCTTAGCCTCGCTGCCCCTGCAACCGGCAAGCGTGGAATGAAGTGATCAAAGGATGCTTCGCTCAGGAAGCCTTGAGATTTACTGCAGGCAGGGACTGGGCATGAGTTGACAGTTAGATTGAACCTGGCAAAAGGCAGCATGTATGCAGTGTGGTGCTGTCTCATCCTTTTAGAGTTTGCTAAAATCATTCAATCAACAATTTTAGATCAATTTGGTTCTCACCCAATCATATCCAGTTGTGACGACACCAGGGCTGTGCGAACCAATGCTGTTGGCAACTGGAATTCTAAGGAGATCTGAAAAAGAAAAATTTCAAACTCAAAATTGACCATCTATTTTTACAATGCAAACATGACTGCTTATAATTCATCTTCTACGCATCAATTGGTAATCTAATTAAATTATAGTAATAAAAAATACTTGGATTAAACTCCTTTGCATTGGTGATGAAATTGTTTTCAAAGCATGATGATCATCATCAGCAGCTTGTACGTTGCAGCACATTCCTGACCATTTGCTGACACCATACTGATGTCTGCATGTCTGAAGTATATTACGATTATTTTTGTGCTACTGGTTGCTCGTCTCAAATTTGTGACATAGGTCATTTTTGGATGTCCTTTTGGTTGTTTTCCCCCTTTCTTACAACAAACTACAAACATTTTAAAGTTCTCCATGTGCCAGGTGAGACTGAAAATAAAATGAAAGTGATTTGCAACATACCACAAGTAACAGTAAGATCATGTTGCATCTTTCTATGTCCATCGATCTTTCCAACATGAGTTTTTCTAGAAAATTCCCTTCAAGCCTTGTCTTCATATCATTCCTGGATTTAGTGGGGAAGATGCAGAAAGAATGATAAGTTACTGGATTTGATGAGGAAGATTTAGAAAAAATGATGAGTGAATTTGGTCGGGAAGATTTAGAAAGAATGATGAGTGAATTTGGTGGGGAGGAGTTAGAAAAAATGATGAGTGAATTTAGAGGGAAAGATTTAGAAAGAATGATGAGTGAATTTGGAGGGAAAGATTTAGAAAGAATGATGAGTGAATTTGGAGGGAAAGATTTAGAAAGAACGATGAGTGAACTTGGAGGCAAAGATTTAGAAAGAATGATGAGTGAACTTGGAGGCAAAGATTTAGAAAGAATGATGAGAGAATTTGGAGGGAAAGATTTAGAAAGAATGATGAGTTACTACAAAATGTAAAGTGAAATGCATGTACATGGACATAGTTGGTTATATGAATGATATCAAAAATCAAGAAGAAGAGCAAGAAGGAAAAGGAGAATAGGGATACAGAAGGTATGGAGGAAAAGAAGAAAAAGGAGGAGGAGAAGGACACCAAGGAGGAGAGGGAAGAGGAAATACAAGAATAAGAAGAAGAAGAAGAATATGAACAAAACGGTCGCCCAGAAACAAAAGATCCACAATAGCTAATTCTATAACATTCATAGTAGCTAAATCTGTAACATCCATAGTGGCTAGTTCTATAACATCCATGGTGGCGAGTTCTATAACATCATCAGTGGATAGTTCTATAATATCCATAGTGGCTAGTTCTATAACATCCACAGTGTCTAGTTATGTAACATCCATAGTGACTAGTTCTATGACTTCCATCTCTTGCAGCCCGCTGCCAGAGGTTTGGAAGTAACAACGCCGTGCTGACAACTCGCTGCCAGAGGTTTGAAAGTAACAATGCTATGCTGAAAACTCGCTGCCAGGGGTTTGAAAGTAACAATGCCATGCTGACAAGTCGCTGCCAGAGGTTTGAAAGTAACAACGCCATGCTGACAAGCCACGGCCAGAGGTTTGAAAGTAACAACGCCATGCTGACAAGCCACGGCCAGAGGTTTGAAAGTGTGGTTTCTGTCTCTCCTATTTACAACAATTCATTCATGACTAGACCAACTTTTGGTAATTGCAGTGAATACAATCAGATAACACATCGACCAGTGCCCTGATCCACTTTCTTGATGAAACTTCACCATCTTCATATTTCCCCTTCTACTGTTGCTAGCACAGATTCTTTTTTACCCAATCCCCCGGCATAGACAGGAAATTTGGTCCAAAGATAAAGAATTAAGATAAAGATGGAGACCTAGACCAGGATGTATTCCAATTGACAGACAAGGTAAGCAAACTGACAGAAGTAGTAGACTCTCCACAAAGTCGAGTGAAGAGTGATTTTAGCAATGTATCCCTAGCATTGAAAGGGTGGAACAATGATATGTTTATACTATTTTTAAACGTACTCAAAGAAAAATCTGGTCAGATCTTGTTGAATCATATGGGTTAAATAACTCAATCTCCTTTCATCAGTGTCTGTAAATTATATAAAAAAAAGTAAAACTTATATGTTCAGAAAACAACCACATTAAATTATTGCATTTATATAGCTCTATGATAATTTTTAAATAAAATGAAAGAGACATATCATGAGCTAAAAAGAAAATTTATTGATCAGAAAAGGGATTCAGGATTTAAATTATTGAAATTAACCTTAAATGCTGCTCACATGGAAATAGCAGAAATACTCCATTGGCAACAAACGAAAGATGATATGTACATGCATTTCAACAGGCAATTAGTTATGACCGAGTCGTGCATTTCAAATAATACTATAATTTTAATCTTTTCATTTCTTCGTTTTTGTCATAATAAGCATAACAGGCAATGGACTTTATTTTTTTCCTCACTATTTATGCTAAGTATTTTCTTACGTTTTGTGTGTGTTTCAGAAACCGGGAATTTGGAGAAGATGTATTTACACTGAAAAGAAAGACAATACAACAGAAAGGGTAATCAGAAGTACTTCAGCTTAGATTTGCTCACCTTCATGGGTAGAAGGACAAGAAAAAATGGTCATGATAATAATAATGATTTTTTTTTTTTTTTACAATTTTTGTTAAAAGTCCAAATCTGCTAACAGCTTTCATGCAATTAATGTATAAATATGAAAAACATCAATGCAATTAAAAAAAGAAAATAATAAATATATAAATCATGAGACTATCATTCTAAATCATGTTCACCTCTCTTCTTGTTTTGTTGTTGTTTTTTCTTTTCAACTGTCACAAAATTTAGTTTTACAAAGTAATTATTTGCATATTTTAACCATAAACATATTAATTTATATTAAAAACACTACAAGGGCGAATTTTGTGTCACACCTACTGGCTAAACTAAACCACCTGGACATGCCTAATTTTCACAGATGGTGTTTTTTAGGGTGTTATATGTGCCTTTTCATATGCAATATTTCATTTAATAATTAAAAATGTGCTATTTGACTCTTAAATTTTAAATTTTCCACGGCTACAATACGAAGTCGATTTGGGATCAAGAAGATATTCACTTGCACCCACAGAGTTGTGCTTGCATGTTCATTAGGGCCGTGGGCACCGCCATGCTCTGATAGTTTGATCGAATCAAAGAGTTTTGAAGCGTAGCGTACTATAATCTCTATGGAATCTAGAACCTAGAATCTAGATCTAGGCCTACTCTATCTCGATCTAGATATTTTGTTAATATATACAGGTTTCATCAGGTTTCTAAAGTCATTCAATTGCACAGATCTAATTTAACTCTTTCCCTACCGTGAGCCACATTTTACAGCTCGGCCTTACTTCCGATTTGGACCAAAAACCTTATTTTACGGCTCATAGAATCTTAGGTCTTCTCTAGTCAATGTTTCAAAGAGCATAACCCAAATTGCGCATCCAAAATTCAGAAACAAAATATGAACTTCCTTTCCTAGATTTTAGCAGTTTTCAACGCATTTTTGAAGTAGATTGTGTCAAGTTTGACAGTTTGTTTACATACCCTGTGAAAAGTGGGCTTGGCAGGCTTTTGATAGAATAGAAAAAGGTCCCTCAAGTTCTAGACCTAATCGTCCTACTAGGTTTTCAGTTGAAAGAGCCCGTAATTTATTAGATCTATGGACTCAGAATGATGTAAATGAGCCATCAGTATTGAGTGAAAGTGATAGTAGTGATACCAGTGAGGAAAAATATGATGATAGTAGATCTAGTCTAGATCTAAAAACAGCAGACATAGCGATAGTGGTAATCAAAGGAGGGGACCAGGTGGGGCTGGTGAATTTGTTGGCAAAGGGAAAGGGCCTATGAAAAGATCTTGAAAAAATGTTCCAAAGGGAAGGGGAAAGGATAATGGATGGTGACAATCCTCCAAGACAAAAAATAAACCAAGGGTGCCGAGGGAATGGCGGTAAAAGAGTTGCAGTTGAAGCTGGATTTTAAAATTTTTGTTTTTTACGCACGTTAGTTATGATCTTTTTCTGTTATTGTCAAACATATTGACCTCAAATTTGCATGGATTATATATTTATGAATAAGACACAATATCACATAAGCCCAATGCTATTGGGGTAATGGAGGAGGAGATATTTCACAAAGTAAGTTGGAATTTTTCGTGTAGATTATGCTGTTCATATGATATATTCTGATTTCAAAGCCTGTAAAATGCAAATTTCTTTTCTTCAAATAATAAATCCATTTACATTTTCAGAAAGTTTATCCTTTCCCTTTTATTTTGATATATAATACTTGTATGTTACTTGAAAATTTGGAGGCACAAACAGCACAGAATGTAAATAATACAAAGTTTTAGGCAGAGTGTGAAAAACGAGTCAGTCCAGTGGTGGAAAACCATCCAGTAGTTAATGTTAACCGAACTTGTTAATATTGTGCACCAGAGTATTTTATAGAGGCCAGATAATAATAATTAAAAATTCTAAATTAATCTTAAGTTGTATTTCACGTCATTATGTCTTTCAGTCTGGCTGTTTGATATATGTTTACCTATACCTGCCCATATTCTTTCTGTCTGTCTGATGCATGTTGCCTTACCATCCTTTACTCTCCGTTCTTTGAACGAGACATTGCACCAGCTATATAAAATTATATCTATAGCTTTTACTACAATCATGATACTTAATATAAGAGTGTCCATTATTCATGTATATATATAAAATATGCATGTATCATTATATTTATATACATATCAAACTGTGATCTTTCATATAGTATATATCTTAATGAGTTTTAAATTATCTAATGCCTTTACTTTTAAAATGAAACTATTTTAGTATTTACTATATTATATCTATGCTTTTTGTATCTAGTTGTTTCTGGTAATTATTTATACATCTGTATATTTACGTGTCTATTAATTTATCTATCTATTTATTCATTTTAAAATCTTTACCTTGGCACTTTAAATATCTATTAATAGTGTGAAAAAAAGTGAAAAAAAAAAATTAAAAAATATTGTCGCTGAAATTCTCTAAACGCCTAAATTCACGGAGAGAAATTTTACAGGAGAGACAAAAAACTAAATACTTTTTTATTTTTAGACTTACTATGACTGAGTTTCGGCATTTCATTATTGAAACATGATTCTGGTATGCTGTGCCAAATTTTTGTAAAAATTTGTTTCCAAATTAATGCAGAAAAATGACTTAAGTGCTTAGACCCCTTAGTTTTGAAAGTTCTAAACACGTAAGTCAAATTGGATTGGTCCATAAACGATTATATCAATTCAAAGCTGAGCACAGTGCCATTTGGTGCAATTCTATAAACACGTAGATCAGACCTTCAAATTGATGTAAGCGTTTAGAGTTCCATTAACAATGACCAATTGCTACCCATTGTTTATAGCGGACGATAAATACTTGCTTTCTATTGGTCAGATGACTTTGAGCGTCAAAACATAGGAGGAGAGTTACCTTCTTAAGCGAGAAATGAAAAAAAAGAAAAAAAGATTTTCAAAAAAATTGGATGTACGCGTTTAGAGAATTACATCGACGATATATATATATCTGATTTTGTCACAAGGGTTTGTCATATGTACTGAAAAGCTTTTCTGCTAATCATTTTCACAGCAAGAAGTCATCAAACTTTTGTTTTTGAGAAAATAATCCACCTCAAACCAGTCTAGGTCACTAGCATTGCTACTTCTTAGCCCTGACTTGATTTTTAGTCATGTGATATTATAAGCCTGGGGAAGATTATTTTGACAACACATTGCAAAGTCACGTGATATTTTCAAACTGTTACTATTTTAGGCTTGCCCTCAATCTGTTTGTGGCTCTCTAAATTATTAATTCGCACTGTTGTAGGGGGTGGCCGAATTGCTGTTAGTAAATCAGACTTCTAACACCAATTCAGCTACCTAAAGGTTATCTCTTATTATTCCTAATTCTGATCTTTTATATACCTTTATGCATATTTTTATAAAAAAATAGTTTGCCTTATGTTGTTTGGAAAAGCTGTTGTAATTTTAAACTTACTTTTAATTGATTTTTAGATCTAGAATCTGGAACTGCCACCAAAACCACCATTTTGATTTTTTTTTTTTTTCTCATGTTCATACATTGTTCACTTTTTGAGCATTTTTACACTTTCAAAGTGATGATTTTTGCTCATTTTCTTGTCAAATCATTAAATTACTGCATCTAATGTTATTTACACCTGATTTGTACACTTTTCGTATGTCTTGATGAAACTTGTGACCTGGTGGCTGGATTGATGTTTCAAGGGGCTGAATTGATGTTAGGGTAGCTGAATTGGTGTTAGTCATGTGCTTTATATAAAAGCATGCATTTATGCACTAAGGCCTTAGGGGGCCGAATTGGTGTTAGTTGACTCTACACATATTTTGACTTATGTTAAAATGCTTTTTAGATTCAAAGTTTTATATGTACATGTACTATGTTTTACTTGTATTAAATGTACACTAATTGCTGCGACAAAGGGACGATAGCTGTTACTATAATCATTAATCAAATAAAAAAGTTTAAAACAAAATTTTAAAAAGCACAGAATCGTTTTTTCCCCTTTTAAATTTTGAAAGAAGCATTACATACCTCATCGCTGACAATGCCCTCAGTTCCAATATTCTTCAGAGCACTTGTCTGGAATGGCTTGCTTACTTTGTGCCTCTGTGCAGAGATGCGGGTAAAAGATCATATCATATTATCATGCATTTAAATTCTAAATATGTTTCACTATGATTAATATTAATATGACAAGCAGATCCCTAAAAGCAAAACTTATAATATCTCAAGTGGTTATCCTTATGGCTCAAGGACAAAAAGATAAAAAAGGATCAGATGATAGCAGAAGCTGGATATGTATGGCACTTCTTTTTTATGCTGATCAACATCATCCTCATTGTCAAAATCCATTCCTACGCCAGACAGGAATACAAATCCCACCAACTAATGAGTTTCTTGACAGTTCATCCAGCACTTTTCTCCACATGTTGTCCACTTGTCACTACAACATCGACGAGGATCTCATTCGGAACCATTAAAAGCCTACATGAAAAGGCAGCAAGTCCTCATAATGAAATAGGAAAATTCTACAAAACCACAGTTAGAGTCAGACAAGGTTGCTTACTCTCCCCAACTCTTTAACCTTTACCTGGAGAGTATAATGCAAGAAACTCGTAAACCACCAAACTGCTGTATCAATCAGAGGCAGACATTTATACAGTAAGGATAGAAAATAACGTTACGTTTTTGTTTTCCCATTCTCAAATCATAGTTTTATCAAAACGGTGAGGTGCCATCTCTAAACAATAAAATATACAAGGAAAAACCACATAATCACCACTCTGCAAATGACACTCTCATCCTAGTAGTTTTGCTTGTCCACCTTCAGCATCTAGAAGATACTTCATCGGAATCTCACCCTTCAGTTCACTGAGTTGAAGAAAGACTTGATTGAAATCTCTGGGAATCAGAGGCTGTTTAAGCACCTCTTCATCGGAGACCACATCTCTTCCATCACATTCCAGTAAGGTGAAAGTGGTAGCTAGTTTCTAAATTTTTGTCCAGCAAAAACAACTGGGAAGCACATGTCCTGCATGGCAGAGCTTTGTCTTAGAGCAGAATGTTGAGGCTATTCTCAGGGTTGTTTATGAAATGAATGGTTGTGCTTACTACTCTGCCTGAGCTCCTTTGCAGAGGCAAAGGCTCCTTTAAACGGAGCATTCTCCTGAGCAAGAACGATTTGTCATCGGTATCAGCACTGGTAACAAATAGCCTTCCTCGTCTCTGAAGATATTTAATGGACCAGGTGAAATCATGCTTGCCCTTTAACCGATAAACTAACATTTGGGATACATTGAAAATGCTAGCTACCCTTTCAACACTTAATCCAGCATCCAAATGTGCAATCAACCTTGCCCTTTTTTCACAAGTCAAGCATTGTTGAATGGTGCCTGTATCTTGGCCTTGAAACTTTAGAAGGAATTATTGGTTACACAAAATGCAGGCATAAGACAGAAGTCAGTTTTCATGTTAATGAATGTGAAAAAATATGCAACTTGCCAGAAAATTGACTTGGAAGGCAGGAACTTATTGGAACAATATTTGTTTTGCTTTTTCCAAATTGGGATCACTAGATGTTTACATTCAAACCATCATATCCTGCTTACAATTGTATGTACATGGATGCACTTGATAAAATTTAAAGCAGAATTTAATTTTCTTTCACGTCACATATATAATGACTTGTTTTGATGAACATTGGTAGACAAAGTAAGCACAACAAAAATGTAATGTTATTTTTTATCACTACTGTATAACCTTCGCTTTTTAAATCCAGTTTTAAAATAGCTGTATTATTGAAAGTATAATGTAAAAGATACGAACAATGTGATGCCTCTGTATATTTTGATAAATGGATTAATGTATGTCAGAATAGATCTTATAATTATAATGTCTTAGTTGATCTTATGATAAGGGGAAGTGATGTTTTATTTAGTTGTCTCTTGTTTAGCAAGCATGCATATATGTGCACAGGGGTTTTCCAGAAATGGACTTGATAATCTCTTCTTCCTTTCCCTCTTCTTCATTTAGGGCAGACAACTGACTCAGACTAAGTATTACTCTCAGTACGCACTCTCTATGTGTGAATAGGATTGTTTTACTGTAAAACATAAAAATATTGAACAATAAACCAACTTGCGTTTTTTATATGGATCTCATAGAAAATATTTTTAATTACACTAGATAAAAATTTGAAAATAGGATTTTTATTTGGTCATGGTTATTCCAGAGCCTGACATAAAATCTCAATTCCATCCAATGAGTAGTTTTGAAGATATAGGCCTCAATACATGACTTTCAATTTTGAAACAGACTATTGCACTATAGAAGTAAAGAGAAGGATCAGTTTAAAGACTCAATAGTATCTAGAAGAGCAGCATCAGCTTTGTAATCAAATGGAAGCTGTATGAATCCCTCATTACATCTGTCCTGCTATATGGCTGTGATACATGGACCCTGACTGCTGACTTGGAGAAACATATATTTGCTTTAGAGAACAAGAGCTACAGGAAAGTCTTGAAAGTTTCCTATTGAGAGCAAAGAACCAGAAGAGGTGGAGGATTGAGCAAGAAGACAGGAGTCACTGCTGACGGTTGTTAAGAGATGGAAACTGCCATGATTTGGACATACTGTCCGCCATGATTATTTATGTAGAACAGTAATGCAAGGCACTGTCGAGGGACAAAGACAAAGAGGGTGACAGAGGACAAGGTGGCAATACAACTTAAAGAAATGGACTGGCATGAACTTTAATGAACTCAAACAGAGGGCCAGAGACTCAGATGAATGGTGAGAGGTTGTGAAGTCTACATCAAGTATGTCCCCTCGACGGCCGTCTGGTCATGGGAATGACTGATTGACTGACTGACTGTCTAGTTGTCAAGGCTACCTAGGTAGCTTACCCTTAGTCACCTTCTTTCATGCCGTCCATTTACAATCTCTAGCTTCTTTTCCTGAATGATGGATGGGATGAACAAAAAAGTGCGATTGATGCAATATAGTGGGTCTCATTTAAACACTGAGACCCATGTTTTTTTCCTATTTTCAATCAGATATATTTTTTTTTTTTAGCAGTGATGTCTTTTTGCATATTATAAAGGAATAATTCTGCTTTCTAGTGATTTAATTACAAGTGCTTTTCATATCCATTGTAAATGAAGTATAATTTTCATAATATAAATGAGTTGGTTCTGGACTATCTTTCTTTTGTTTTTCAAGACAATATGGAATGAAGCTGTGTTCAACATTCATTGATGTGGCGATCTAAAATAGCTTTAGAACCATGACACAAAGGAACCCACAGTGTCTAAGGGGGGCAAGTAATAAAACGATGGGAACACATAATTAAAATGATGGTTACGTTACAGACCCTGTGAGGATTCTGTACGAAATACTGGCATTTAAAATGCCAGCCATATGTGGCTAATGTGTCTCCAGCGGACAGTTGTACTACTGGCCATTTGATTTGTGGCCAGTACATTTTCAAAGAGTTAAAGAAGGGAGTTATTCTAATGCAGTTGGCTATCATGAAGCAAATTATGTGAAGATTTGGGTTACGCATATCAGAATGAAACTTAGCAAAGTCAAAGTCAGCCGTATAGTCTGAAACTATTCTAATAAATTTGACTTCTGCAACCATGACCAGGGTGGAAAGTGTGAAATCTTTTTTGCCCCTGAACTTTTCGCGGTCCAGCGGCTTTAGTCGGTATATCATGCAAACAACCTTAAACGTTATGCAACATGCTATGGGAGGCTGAATAATGTGTTCTCTAATCTTTCGCATAAACTGTTTACCAAATTTAGAACATTTAAAGCAATCTTCTTTAACTGTAATGCAGGCAATATCATTACATTGTACAGTGGTCAACACGTAAGAGACTGTCGTCTAAGAGGCCAGTTAGCCTTAGAGGCCACTTTTCCAGTGTAACAGATTTTTTCTCTCTTTAAAGGTCACCTCCAGGAGATTGGTCCAGATACTCCCAGCCTGCCTAAGGTCACCTCCAGGAGATTGGTCCAGATACTCCCAGCCTGCCTAAGGTCACCTCCAGGAGATTGGTCAAGATACTCCCAGCCTGCCTAAGGTCACCTCCAGGAGATTGGTCCAGATACTCACAGCCTGCCTAAGAGGCTGATTTTTTCACAT
Organism: Plocamopherus imperialis; assembly: GCA_039654505.1. Classification (NCBI taxonomy): domain Eukaryota; kingdom Metazoa; phylum Mollusca; class Gastropoda; order Nudibranchia; family Polyceridae; genus Plocamopherus; species Plocamopherus imperialis. Next base: position 13,699 of record JBCHJU010223116.1, read on the forward strand.
GGCTAAATTCTTTGAGGAATAGTTTATGTCATTTTGTCCCTAAAATTTCCTCTAAACGTAGTAAGATGACGCGACAGTTGCCTGCACCACGATGAACTAGAAAAAAAAACAACGAACCAGCAGCAAAACGTAAAAAAGCAAAAAAAAACAAACAAAACAAAACAAAACAAAAAAAAACAAACCCTAGAAAAGGAAAAAAGCAAAATGATGAAAATAACGGAAAATAACTCACAAGTGGCATCCCTATAATGACATTGATTTCGGAAAAATTCTATTTCAATATATATATTTGATCAGGATTTTTACTCATCATAGCCAACATTTGGAAAACGTTAAGTAAAGTAAAAAAGTTGGAACAGTATAGTTCATTTAATTTTAACTCATCAACGATCTAAGTTACCTCAGTATTGTTCCCTGTGATAGTCGGATAGTGATGTCAACTCTATGCATAATGAAGATAAATATCATGTTTGATTCAACAATTCTTAAAGTAGATTCTACCCTATGATGCAAAACTACTAGTGCCCAAAGTCCATGCCTTTGAGAAAAACAAGTAACTTAAGTACCTTAGTCTTCAGATACTGTGACTCTTTCCAAATCTTTTGTGGATTCTCTTTAGCATTCAAATGGGTAACATGTATGAACTTTTTAACTCCACATTCTCTTGAAATTCTTGCAAGTCTTCTAGCACCTTCAACATGCACATCATGGTAGGTGAAATTCCTTAAAAAAAGAAAGAAAGAAAGAAAGAAAAACGAACTGATGAAAAGGCAAGTTTAAGTTTTAAATGCATTAATAGTACACTGAAATTATCTCACCATGACAATGGTACAGATTTAAATAATCGGACAAGAAGCGGAAATGAATTGACACAAGCCCTCATACATTTTCTCTGGTATACTGTGGTCTGTGCTTACCAGTCCATCTAATAGCTTGATCGGCCAAACAGCCTGATTTTCGTAGGAAATAGAATTTTTGCTATGGAAAAACACTGCCTAAAAGCATGGTACAATCCAGGTTATGATAGTCGTCCTTGTCACCACACATGGATTATTTGGTTGTCTTTGCTCAGCAACTTCATTTTGAAATATTCATTATCTTGGTAAGCAATTTTACAAAGCATAGCCTAATGACACCTTTTAGTCATGTGCCCATAAAATATAGGTCTAGATGAGGAAGCAATATGCAAGAGACTGATAGACCTGTTGTACCAGGCAGGCAATACATAATTATATATTGTGCCTTGCCAGGCCTTTGAGCTTACACAATGTCTGCATGTTGAAACAATACATTTTATGCTCACATTATGGGGGTTATTGACTAGGATGTCTCAAAGGTGATAGATTGAATGTGCCTCTTACTGCCACATGATGACATGTGGACAAAAAGTTCCTTTGCTCAAGCATGCTATCCAGGTCTTGTGTCAACAGATGAATCCTATGTTTGGGTTACCTGAATTGTATGACATTATGTAACTATCAAACTAAGGTCATTAAGTCTATTGTGAAATGTCAGCAAGTATCTAACAAGTGCACTTTGCGGGCCATAGATCAAAATTATGATATATTAATTCATTATTCTTACATGTATTTTGACTTTGAAAGTTGAATTATACACTTTTCAAAAAATATTGAATCACCATTGGAAAACTCACTTTGTTTCAAAGTCTCTGCCAACGAGGTTGATAACTACATTGGAATACTGGACCGTTTGTCTTATGGACTCCTCGTCTTTCAGGTGGAAGGGCTGGTAGATGGTAAGAATGATATCTAATGCTGTAAGTTTGTTTTTAAATGTATGATTGACCCCCCCCCAAAAAAAAACAAAAAACAAAAAA
>JBCHJU010224224.1:5000-15514 GCA_039654505.1 Plocamopherus imperialis
ATAGAATACAGACCAGTTCTTGGCCAATAATTGTAGTGCATTTTTCTGTTCCTTTTAGAGCAATCGTGGACCAAGTAAAAGTGGATGATCAGTTGGCTTTCAAAATGATAGGACATTCCCAAGCCAATTGCAATCTCCTAGGCTATGTCTGGACACATTTGGAAGATCAGTTGGATGTGAGGAATTTTAATTTTAATGAACATTTTCTTTACTTTTTCCCTTAACGCTCTAGAAGCTCCTTGAGAAAGATTTTCCGTGGAATATAACTGCTCAAAGACACTTTCTGGTTTTAGTCCTCTCCAAAGCAAATCTTCCTGTTTCCACAGTGCTCACTGCAAGCTTTCTCTCGATGCCATCCTTTTTCTGTAATCTTGGCCACCCTCTTAGAAATTACCTATTTACTTTTCTCAAATAATGTTTTTTACAAAACATTTATTATGCTTTTAAATATGACAGCAAAGTATCAATCGTGTTTCTTGGTGTATATTATGAAGGCATACTCATGAATTACTGGAAAGAATCTTGAATCAATATCAAACATACTGAATAATCAGTAACATAGCTCAATGATGTTTGAACTAAGCTCACTTAAGAGCCACAGCACAACTTTCATTTTTATCTTTGCTTTGATTTTCACACCCCTAGGACACATTGTAAAAAAAAAGCTTTCCATGTATGAAAAAGTTTGGCTAGGCAGCTTCTCTTGTCATTCATTAATCTTAAAATATGTTTCAAGATTTATTGATGCTCTTTTTCTTTTATTTTTCTCTCTCTCTCTCTCTTTTTTTTTTTTTTTTTTTTTTTTTTTTTTTTTCACCTTTCCACCTTCTTTTTCTTTTTTTTTGGTGGGGTTGTGTTGTTTGTTTTTGTTTTGTTTTGTTTGTTTTTTTGGTCAACTTTAAAAGCTCATTGCAATTTTTTTTTCCCATGGCTTCATCATGCAGATCTTTCACCAAAGTGCAAAGACTGTCTTTGAAAATGTCCTCAAACTTCATGTCAAAGCTTGTTCCACAAGTAAGACTATTTCTCTGTCGTTCTTTGTAAATTTTTGAATGAACTTACATTAAAAGGAAAACGGCAACAACAAATAAACAAACTGCTTAAAAATATGGGGAAAAAGACAAAGTAAAAAGGTTGTTGGATATGAGCGGGCATGTAGAGCAGATTATTGTTAAAATTTTGTTACACCTGAGAATTTCAATGACAGATTTAAATGAATGAGAAGTAAACTTAAAAAATAAAGAAAACATTACTTCCTGTCTTTTTTATTTTCTTTAAGGATATACCTGTTTAAATCATATTTAATTTAATGTTGAAATTTTAGGAGAATGTTTACTCATTGCTCAAAGCTTACCATAGTTCACACAACTATTACAAACATTAAGATCTTTCATTTTGACTGTTAATTTGGTCAATTTCTTCAGCTGATGAGGACAGCAATCCCTTTATTCTATCCATCCTGACCCAAGTATTGGTTATCAACTGGTCATCAAGAGGCAAGTTTGGTGCTCTGACTAGCTGTGTACATCATGTTGGAACAAACAAACTGCTTGAAATAAGACCATCACTACCAGAAGAAATATTAGAGCAGTTAAAAGAGCAGGCTGCCTCATGTTATGTGAGTTGCAATTTTGTAATAATTGTTTTTGGTTTCTCTCGAGTCATCAATTTTGGGTTTCTTTTTTATGTCTTGTTCAAACTAACAAAAATATTCCTCAGTTGGCACTTATTTTGATTTTAGAGATATATCCCGGCAATGGTGTTTTATTTTATTAAATAGCATTTCCATACACCTCTTGGTGTATAGAGACTTCATCGATATTTTATCATTGTTAACAGAACATATTTGTCCATGTGTGCTCATTTTTTTTATTAATGTATTTTTAACCACCTTTCTGTTATTTTTTTCCCCAACAGGCCAGTGAATTGTACTCTTCTTTGTTCCTGTCTAACCAGAGAGAAATAATGTCAAAAGTCAGCTTTGACAAGACTCAAAGTGATGACATGTCGCTTGAATTGTTATCACAATCAAATATCGATGCAGAGCTAAAACCTGTTCCTTTTGAAAATGAAAAGGGAAAATTAATGGATGTTTGGATTTGGCCGGTTGTCAAAGTCATGCATTCTAGTCACAGGAAGTGGAAGCAGAACATAATAGAATACCTTTTGCCAAAGCTTATGAAAAATGATGTGGAAGTTCTTGACTTTATGATTGATAAGATGTCTTCAACTAAAGGAAGTCAGTCAGACATAAATCAGGCTTATGGAGCAATAATCATGTGCTTGAGACGTGCTCGAGTTATCGGCCTACTGAAATCCAAACAGCAAACAGCTTCTAATGAACTATGGTTTGGAATTCTTCACCCCTCTATCCTGAAAGCAGCCCTCTGCAGTTTTAGTGAGCAAATACGGCTGGATGCCTTTGCTCTTCTCTGTGAGAATTGCAAAACCTCTGAAGCCATTTCCTCATTTGAATTTGAAATGCTTCAATTATTTATTCCTTACAACATAAACAGCCAATCCCCAGCTTTTAGACAGACATTTTTATCTCTTCTCAAAAAGCTCTTTTTCAGACTCAAAGAATCTTTGGGTCTCTTGAAGCGACTTGCTGTTCGAAAGAATTCACCTGATGCTTTGGCAATGATTAAAACATACGAGTCGTTTCTCAACTGGTTAACACATTTTTTATTAGATAACATCTATCCTGGGTCCACTTTTGCCCGCAGAACAACCTGCTTAGCAGCTTTAACTCTCATGACGTCTTTCTTCTGCTGTGCCAAGGATGGTTTTTCTCTGCCAGATAATCTCACTGAAGACCACTTACAAATATTCATAGAATGCATCTCTGATACATTTGAAGAGAACAAGAAAGAGGCTCTAAGCATGTTGACTACTTATACTTACTTGTCTAGGAACATTGGTGGATTAGAGAGGCTACAGAAATTGCTGAATATCTCCCTGACCCTCGCAAGCAGTACAAAACCCCAGGATTGTGGAACTGCTGCCTACCTCTTTAATGCACTCTTGAAACAATCTGCAATTTGGGAGGTCCTTCAAGATTATCAACTGCCCATTAAATCTGATGCATTGCTATCAAAACTCAATCAAATTCATTCTGCCTATGTGTCATCGGCTATATTTACTTCCCATTCCAATCCAGTGCCCACAGAAAATGCAAAGCAAATTGTTTCAACTTTATATCTTCTTAACCTTTTGTGTCTCTATCTTAGTGATCAAATTGAAGTAGCCCGTAGAACTTTGGTAACTGCGGCTGCCAGTCGCCCAATGTATCCAACTTTACACTGTATCCGATACATATTGCGAGATTTCAGTTGGAATGCTTTAACAGAGGCAATGACTCCACTGGCTAAACATTTAATCAATGATCTTATACACACTTGTCTTAGCTTGGCCGAGGTGGTATCTCCTGTTGTGCAGAATTCCTCACCAGAAGGTAATGTTCCAGCAGATGCTATTTTAAGTCCAGGTTTGAACATGTCTGATTTCCTTCATTCCCTCAGTATAAATGATGAAGGGGAAGCTCAAGCTCTTGCCCCTCGAAATTCAGAATTGGCTCAATCAGTCATACTGAGTCAGACTCTAGTGGAGGCAATGCCGGAGTACCTAGTAGTATGCTGCTGGCGAAGTATCAAAGAGGTGTCCTTGGTCCTGGGCAAACTATGCCTACAGATTCCTGTCGCCAAAATAGGCAGGAAACTTGCAAGCGACAAGTCAGAGACCCAGGATTCATCATCATTATTGCTATCGTTGGATCAAATTGAATTGGTCGGTGAATACTTTACACACCAACTTTTGGAATCCATCCACCGAGGGGCTTTTGAATTGGCCTATGCCGGTTTTCAGCTAATGTGTCAGATGCTGTGGAGTCACCCTGCCCCTGACTTTCACAAACTCCCTCCGCATTGGCTGCAACAAGTCTTGGTAGACATCAGATCACAGCAATCTAAACTCTGTGCGACAAGAAGAAGTGCTGGTGTCCCCTTTTTTGTCCAGGCAATCACATCCTCCGAACCACCAGCCACTGGCAGAAAATCTTTCCATGACTGTATCAAGCTGCTCTTGTCTTTAGCCTTAAAAGAGAAACCCGTTGGTGATGACTGCACAGATGCACAAGTTCATGCTTTGAATATCTTAAGAAGTTTGTTTCGTGACACCAGACTTGGAGAAGACGTAGTGCCATATATTGCAGAGGGTCTTAAAGCATCAGTAGTGGGATTCAAATCAGACTTGTGGTCAGTTCGAAACTCGGCGACTCTATTACTGAGTGCTCTGATGACTCGTATTTTTGGAGTGAAACGGAGTAAAGATGAAAGTGCCATGTCAAGGAAAAACTGTCAGACGGGTCGCGCCTTTTTTCACCGCTATCCAACTCTGTATCCATTTCTTCTAAATGAACTAGAAAGTGCAACAGCCTCTGTCGAAAGACAGGATACCCTGCACCTGCACCCTAGCTTGTATCCTGTTCTTCTTGTCTTGGGACGCTTATTTCCGTCAACCTTGGAAGGCTCAGACACATCTCTTAATCTGTGCGCATTCATTCCCTATGTTTTGAAGTGTGCCTCAAGTCCAGTGTACAAGACAAGAATTATAGCAGCAAGAGCTCTGCAACCATTGGCTAAGAGGAGTCAGGTGACTGAAATTATTGAAAAACTATTGGATAACTTTATATCCTCAGTATCTGCTTCCACTAGCTTAATTCATGGATCACTTTTACAGCTCCGCCAGTTGATGAAGTTGATATTTGACAGTCATGACACTCTCAAGGAAAATGCTGTAAATGTTTTTGTCTCCAAGTTTAGGGTTTCTTCCTGGTTACTGTCATCCCAAAATCCTTGCTTTGTAACAAGACAGGAAGCTCTCAAGCTGGTTGATGCAGCATTGGTAATCGCAAGCTCTTTGAAGTCAGCAACAAAAGAATTGAATGAGAATCTCACACGCCTTGAAGAATGTTTCATTTCCTCCCTTAAGGAGCCCTCATCACAGTTACTGAGCTGGAAGCCATTTTTTTATGAATTAGAAAAAACCAAGGCAAGCCTCATTACCAAGCATTTGTGTAAATTTCATTCTTGTAAGAAGAGTAAATGGGAACATGACAGAAATGTTCATGAACTTCATGTTGAAAAGGAAACAGACAAACTCAATAAAGATTTTAATTTGCAAAGGAAAATTGTTTTGGACCTGCTGAATTCTTCTTTCTATGAGGCCAGACTAGAAACTTTGAATGGATTGATTGTTGTCACGGAATCACAGTCATCAGTGAGAGATAAGGATATGGAGACAAGTCATTTAGACCCTGCTATGTCTTTTGACGTGATAGACGAAGAAAGTGTGACAGAATTGGTGAGAATGCCAGATGAAATCTCAACCAAATCTTCATGGGAAACCAAGGAAATGGTGATCAGATTAATTGTCACACTATTTGATTCCATCTTAAAAATGGCAATGGAACAGGAAAATCATCATGAATGTGTCGAGAAGGTAAGTTATCATCAAATTCAATTTTTAATGTCTCTCTAAAATCTGAAAATCAGGCAATTCATTGAAGGTTTGTTAGAAAAAGGCAATTTTGTCGAACAAATATGATTGGGAACTTGGTCTGACTGAAAGTTTGCATTTATGATAAAACTGTTAACACCCAGTGAAGTGGTTAGGATAAAGATTTTGCTTTGATAAAATATCAAAGAAAAAGATTCTCAAACTGTTTGCTTTATTTTTTTGAATAAGTCAATGATATTTCTCTTTTAGAAGTCCCTGTGTAACCTGCATTATATGAGAAATTCAGGATACACAAACAACAAAAATCAACAAAACACACACACACACACTCATGCACACACACAAACACACACACAGACACACACACAAACACAAAGCCTTCTTTCTGTCAGTGACTGTTTGATGAAATATTTGTTTCAGATCTTTGGCCTGCTTGCTGCCATTCCAGATTGTTCCACCCATCTACGCAACAATAACTATTTAGACTACCAAGAGGTAGAGTTTGACAGTTTTAAAGATTGTAAGCAATTGCCGTAACTATAATTGTAACATAACATAATGCACTTTTGAAAGATCATCTTTCCCTGTTACCTGGCATGAAAGACACTTTCTATAGCACTATGAAATAAAGATTAGTAACTTACAGTAAAATCAATCATGATAATGAGGCCTATTTCTGATTACATGTATATATTTAATCTTTCTTGCAGATTTTCAAAACCCTTTTACACAGAATAAAAGAAGAGAGAAGGTAACTGCTCATTTTCTCTCTTTGCTTTATGATTTGAAACTCTGTATGTTCTGGAACTCTTTAACTGATAAAAATCAGGGTGTCCATTCTTATTTTCTGCTGGGGTTTGTCCCCTTTCTTTCCTCTTTTCTTCCTTTCTTTCTTTCACTATCTTGATTTGCGAGGAGGGTGTATGGGGGGCACAGCAATTGTTAGGTTTTAAAATGTTTTTTTTTTTTTTGGAGTTTTTTGTTACAGAACTTTTTTTTTTTTTTAAGTGATGAAGAACTGAGCTCTCACCCAATGACTAGACTATGGTCCCTTTATTCTATCAGCAAATTTGTACCGTCTTGTACTGTATAGGTATTTACACTTTAAGTTAAAAACTTTTACACTATTGCATTTTCCTTGTATTATGGTTTTTGTTTTTTCTTTTTGTTCTTTTTTGTGTGTTTTTTTTATGTCATTAAAAAATGTAGGGCTGATAAAAAGATCAAGAAAACGTTTTTAGTAAGCTGCATGGTTGGGTATTTGACTATTTGATTTAGATCCATCCACTGGTGCATGCACTTCAAGTGCCAGTCATCAGATCTTTGGCACAACTCTATTTGCAAAACTCCTTTCTGTAAAGGAAATCTTGTGGCATCACCTGTCAAAATGTTTATCTTTCCTTGTTTGGCAATTAGTGCCATCACTCTGTGAAGGGGAGTTCAAGAGAATCAAATATTTTTATCTATTACTCAAAGCATTTTTCATTGTGGCTTACTTGAAACTTACAGCCATCAAGCCGTGAAGTGGAGCCAGAGAAAAACAAATAATTTTATTAATTATTCATAGCATTCTTCAATGTGCTTACTAAAAATTGTGTCTAGATCTTGAATGGGATTTTTTATTTTTTTATCCTAGAATATTGCATAGTGTTTCCATATAAGTTTATCTTATTTCAATATTCAGGACAGAAGTGAAAGCATCCATGTTGAAGTTTTCCAGTCACATCATACCCTTGCTGTATGACAAGATGAAGTCTGGAGAGGTTTGTATGACACATTTTTGGGACATATTTATTGTTTTCATATGATTCATAGAAATATAAAAATGAAGCAAATTTCAAGAGCTCCTGTGTTCTAGAATAATTATTTTATAGTCTAAAAAAACATAGTCAGAAATGCAATGCCAGCTCTTTTTTTTTTTTTTTTAGATGTTTCTTTGCCAGATTCTTCATAATTTTAAATTTTAGGCTCCAAACTATATTCTGGGGAGTGTAGAGCAATATATTAAGTTCACAATGACTTCTAGTACTGTTTTTGAGTACACTTAGTACTCCTATTTGTTTCTTTTTTTTTAATGCACATTATTTAAATCCAACTCTTGCATCCATGCATCTCAAGGAGTTGTTTTAAAGTCAGCACTGTAATTGTGTACAGGAAAACAAAGAAGAAATGGACTGCTTGATGGAATGGATCAAGCTTCAGACCAACTGCTGTAAGGGTGATGCTTGTCCAGACCTACAGCTCAGTGTTGCCTTGTCCTTCTTGGAGAATGCCACTGCATTGTTGTGTGATCCTCAGGAAAAATTAGGTCAGTCTCAAGGCTTCTCATCAGCAGTATGTATTTAGGTATTGAAATGACATTGATAGAATCATGATGTGTGAGTGAATGATAGAAAAGTCATTCTTATTCAGTGCATCTCTCTTTTCTTTTCATGTGTCTATCATTTATTATGATTAATATTAATTTTATTTACTACCAAAGAAACTTTTTGTTTGTGGGTTTTGTTTTGTTTTTGTTTTGTTTTTTTTTTACTTTTGTTTTTTGTTGTTTGTTTGTTTTTTTTTGCCCTTTTTTTTGCTGAGGATTGGGGAGAGGGTTATTTACTGAGTTTTGTTGGCTTTTTCTGTGCTCATTTCATGCAACATGATTGAGAAATAAAAATAAAAAAATCAAGACTTTTCTTCTTTCCCATCTTAGGAACTGCCTCTCTGCTTTGTTGGGACATAATGGTCATTTTGCTTCAAGCAGATGACCTTGAAGTCAAGGACGTTGCTGCATCTGCTTTGGCTGTTGCATGTGGCCAGCATCAAGGTAAAGTTCATAGGCTAGACAGTGACATGTAATTTTTGGTATGTTAGAATTTTAAACATTTGTCCACCTATAAATAACAGTTCAAGTCTTTTTTTGACTAGATCTAGGTATGTTTCCGTTTTTCTATACTCTACCAGTAAGTTTTTAAAAATGTTTTGTTTCCATTTTCAAATGTCTTTAAGTATCGTGCACTCAGCAAAAGACTCATTATGAAAAGAAAAGTAAGAATGTCAACAAAATGTCAATGGTCAAAACATCTGATGATAGAATCAATTTTTACATGACTTTTGATATGAGCAACTTAAATTTAAAGTCCATTTCATGAACAAAATAGACCCTGGTTTTTAGTTCAGGGTGTATCAAGATTTCTTTTTTGTTTACTGTAATTGTAAATGCTAAAAACCCTCTTCTTTTTGGATATGAAATTGTTAAGTGATGATACCAATGTAACAAATTATGAAATGTTTTAAGTTTTTATGCATTATTGATGAAGGTCTACTTCATTGTTTCGCATTTTCTTCTCTCTTTTTGTTCCCTTAAAGATGCTTTCCACCCAAACTATGCACTGCACAAACTTCCTGAGTTCCTTCTCTCATTCCAACGGAAGCTGGGCTTTAATAAACTATTTGAGTATTTTGTTTCATGGATTTTACTGGAAGAGGCTCCAGAGTTCAAGGTAAAATCATTTAACTTTTATGCTGAACCCTTTCATTGCCACTATTGGTGAATGCCAAAATTGCCATGAAGTTCTCTTTTGGTACAATTAAGTCATTGTTCCTTCAAGAAGGGACAGTAGAATAATTTTGGAACTATCATTATTTATCAGCAACAACCTTTTTGCTAACAATACTAGCAAGCAATGAAAATTCAAGGTTTTGATGGTCTTTCTTTCCACTGTAACTTAAATTAGAGTTGATTATCATGAAAACACTAAACAAATGACATATTCTCAGTTTATGGAAAAATGTGGAAAATGATATCTTAAGTCTTGTCTAGATTTGTGGTTAATGCAATCAAATTTGTGTAACACTTTTTATCTGAAATAGTAAATTGCTAAAATATGTTAGAAAAAGAAGATTTACTGCATTGTTTAAAGGTTGTGACATGGATGTTGGAAAATAATTTTGGGGAATGTCATAAAGGACGAAATGTAAATTGTGAATCACTAATCGCTTTTTTACTTGGACTGAAGACATTCTTATAACAATGAGGAAAAAGTACATATTTACGAAGAAGTTTATTTGACGAATTGCATTTAATCTCTTTTTCAAAAAACTCTTTTCCTATAGTGGTTCCAAAAATTCCAGAAATTCCAAAATTTCTTATCATTTACAATGGTATCATCACAATATGGTGTTCACTTTCCTTTCCTTGGGTTTTCTAAAATATTATGAACCTATAAATACATTCATTCACAATTATTTCATTTGACCTTTCAGGATTCGGAGGAAAGACTTTTTGAAAGGGGAGAAATGAACACATACTGGGACCAAATTGCGTTCTCTCGCTGTGTTGCCCAAGCCTTATCACAAGTTATAAAAGGCTTGCCCAATGATTCTTCTCCCTGCTTTGATCAGAACAGTCTCAACATAAAAGAACTTGAAATTTTTACCACTGAAACAACAGCAAAATTAGTAGAAGACCTGAGAGTTCTAAGTGACAATGTTGAAATAGCAGATGCTCTTACAAATCCAGGAAAATATATTGATGTCTTCCACACACTTGACCGTGCTGAAACTTTAAGACAAATCTTTAAGGAATGCCAACAATTGAATACCAGTATGTTATCTTTAGCAACTCAACACAGCACCCTGGAAAGAGTCACTGTGGAGCTGAAAGAGAAACTGCATATACATTGGTTGTAATTATAATTCTCTTTTTCTTGTTTGAGTCCCTCCACTTAAGTTTGGATTTTCAGTCTGCTTTGATATTGATGGCTGTGCATGGATTTTCATCAGTAACCACTTAGATCAAGTTAGAAAAGATAGTTCTGTAACATTCATTTATTTATTGTAATTGTTGTATTATGTTCAATGTTATCAATCTATGTATTGTGGAATGGGCAGAATTTGTTTAATTCCACCAATTTAATGAGATGTAAAAACATGTAGAGTCACTTGCCCACATGCGGCCACGAGGAAACTTTTCCCTATATCATCAACACTGTCACTATGAGGATGCTTAT
>JBCHJU010225333.1:0-15509 GCA_039654505.1 Plocamopherus imperialis
CGTTGGTATTGGTCTTGTTGTTTCCGGTGATGGTATTGTTGTTTTGTGACGGTCTTGTTGTTTCTGGTGATGGTGTTGTTTTTCCTGTTGGTCTTATGTAATGTGATGGTGCTGTTGGGGGCGTCTGTCTTGTTCTTTATTTGCTTTCTTTGCATCTAGTGATGGTGGTGTTGGTTTCAGTCTTCTTGTTTCTGGTGATGGTGTTGTTATTGGTGTCCGTCTTGTGGTTTCTGGTGATTGTGGTGTTTGTTTCGGTCTTGTGGTTTCTGGTGATGGTGGTGTTGGTTTCAGTCTTCTTGCTTCTGGTGATGGTGTTGTTATTGGTGTCAGTCTTGTGGTTTCTGGTGATTGTGGTGTTTCTTTCATTTTTGTGGTTTCTGGTGATGGTGGTGTTGGTTTCAGTCTTCTTGTTTCTGGTGATTATGGTATTGGTGTCGGTCTTCTTTTTTCTGGTGATGGTGGTTTTGGTATCCGTCTTCCTGTTTCTTGTGATGGTGTTGTGGCGTCGGTCTTGTTGTTTCCCGTGCCGGTGTTGTCGTTGGTATTGGTCTTGTTGTTTCCGGTGATGGTATTGTTGTTTTGTGACGGTCTTGTTGTTTCTGGTGATGGTGTTTTTTTCTTCCTATTGATCTTGTTTAATTGTGATGGTGCTGTTTGGGGCGTTTGTCTTGTTCTTTATTTGCTTTCTTTGCATCTAGTGATGGTGGTGTTTGTTTCAGTCTTCTTGCTTCTGGTGATGGTGTTGTTATTGGTGTCCGTCTTGTGGTTTCTGGTGATTCTGGTGTTTGTTTCGGTCTTGTGGTTTCTGGTGATGGTGGTGTTTGTTTCAGTCTTGCTGCTTCTGGTGATGGTGTTGTTATTGGTGTCAGTCTTGTGGTTTCTGGTGATTGTGGTGTTTCTTTCATTCTTGTGGTTTCTGGTGATGGTGGTGTTGGTTTCAGTCTTCTTGTTTCTGGTGCTGGTGTTGTTATTGGTGTCAGTCTTGTTTTTTCTGGTGATGGTGGTGTTGGTTTCAGTCTTCTTGTTTCTGGTGCTGGTGTTGTTATTGGTGTCAGTCTTGTTGTTTCTGGTGATGATGGTTTTGGTTTCGGTCTTGTTGTTTCTGATGATGGTGGTGTTAGTTTCAGTCTTTTTGTTTCCGGTGATGGTGTTGTTGGTGTCGGTGCTGTTGTTTCTGGTGATGGTGGTGTTGATTTCGGCCCTCTTGTTTCTGATGATTTTGATGTTCGTTTCGTTCTTGTTGTTTGTGGTGATGATAGTGTTGGTGTCGGTCTTCTTGTTTCTGGTGATGGTGGAGTTGGTGGTGTCTGTCTTGTTGTTTCTAGTTATCGTGGTGTTGGTGTCGGTGCTGTTGTTTTTGGTGATAATGGTGCTGATGTCGGTTTTCTTCTTTCTTGTGATGGTGGTGATGTTGGTGTGGGTCTTTTTGTTTCTGATGAAAGTGGTATTGGTGTGGGTCTTCTTGTTTCTGGTGATGGTGTTGTTTTTCCTGTTGGTCTTGTTCTTTTTTGTGACGGTGTTGTTGATGGCGTCTGTCTTATTGTTTATGATGGTGTGTTTGGTGTGGGTCTTCTTTGTTTCTGCTGATGGTGTTGCTGTTGATGTCGATCCATTTCTTACTTGTGATGGTGTTGTTCTTGGATTTGGTCTTGTTGTTTTTGTTTTGTTTGTTTTTTGATGATGTTGTTGTTGGCACTTATCTTGTTGTTTCTGGTGTTGTTGGTGGTGTCGGTCTCATTGTTACTCGTGATGACGTTTTTGTTAGTGTCGGTCTAGTTGTTTCTGGTGATGGTGGTGTTGGTGTCAGTCTGGTTGTTTCTATTGATGATGTTGTTGGTGTCAGTCTTGTTTTTTCTGGTGTCGGTGTTGTTTGCGTCGCTCTTGTTGTTTCCCTTGTGCTATTGTTGGTGTGGGTCTTGTTGTTTCTAGTGATGGTCTTGTTCGTTGTGTCGGTCTTGTTTTTTCTGGTGATGGTGTTGTTGGTGTCGGTCTTCTTGTTTCTGGTCATGGTGTTGTTGTTGCTGTCGGTCTTGTTGTTTCTGGTGATGGTGTTGTTGGTGTCGATTGTGCTGTTGCTGGTGATGGTATTGTTGTTGCCGTCGGTCTTGTAGATTCCGATGATGGTGTTGTTGTTGGTTTCAGTCTTCTTGTTTCTGGTGATGGTGGTGTTGGTTTCGGTCTTGTTGTTCCTGGTGATGATGGTTTTGTTTTCGGTCTTCTTGTTTCTGGTGATGATGTTGTTGGTTTTGATCATCTTGTTCCTGGTGATGGTGGTGTTGGTTTCGATCATCTTGTTCCTGGTGATGGTGGTGTTGGTTTCGATCATCTTGTTCCTGGTGATGGTGGTGTTGGTTTAGGTCTTGTTGTTTCTGGTGATGATGGTGTTGTTTTCGGTCTTGTTGTTCCTGGTGATGATGGTGTTGGTTTCGGTCTTGTTGTTTCTGGTGATGATGTTGTTGGTTTCGGTCTAGTTGTTCCTGGTGATGATGGTGTTGGTTTCGATCATCTTGTTCCTGGTGATTGTGGTGTTGCTTTCAGTCTTCTTGTTTCTGGTGATGGTATTGTTTTTGCTGTTTGTCTTGTATGTTTTTTGTGGAGATCTTGTTTGTGTCGGTGTTGTTGTTTCTGGTGATTATCGTGTTAGTGTCGGTCTTCTTCTTTCTGGTGATGGTGGTGTTGGTGTCGGTCTTCTTGTTTCTTGTGATCGTGTTGATTTTTCTGTTGGTCTTGTTGTTGTTTTTACGGTGCTGTTGTGGCGTCTGATTTGTTGTTTCTGCTGCTGGTGTTGTTGTTATCGGAATTTTTGTTTCCTGTAATGGTGTTGTTGTTGGTGTTGGTCTTGTTGTTTCTGGTGATGGTGGTGTTGGTTTCGGTCTTGTTGTTTCTGGTGATGGTGGTTTTGGTTTCGGTTTTGTTGTTTCTGATGTTGATGGTGTTCGTGTCGGTCTTCTTGTTTCTTGTGATGGTGTTTTTCCTGTTGGTCCTGTTGGGTTTTTTTTTTGTGACTGTGGTGTTGTAGCGTTTGTCTTGTTGTTTCTGGTGCAGGTGTTGTTGTTGGTATTGGTCTTGTTGTTTCCGCTGACGGTGTGTTGTTGGTGTAGGTCTTGTTCTTTCTGGTGTTGGTGGGGTTTGTGTTGGTCTTCTTGTTTTTGGTCGTGGTGTTGTTGTTGCTGTCGATCTTGTTGTTTGTGGTGATGGTATTGTTGTTGCTGTCGGTCTGGTAGATTTCCATGATGGTGTTGTTGTTTGTGTGGGTCTTGTTGTTTCTGGTGAGGGTGTTCTTGTTACTGTCAGTATTGTTGCTTTAAGTGATGGTGTTGTTGGTGTTGGTCTTGTTTTTTTCTGGTGATGGTGTTGTTGCTGTTGTCGGTCTTGTTGTTTCTGGTGATGGTGATGGTGTTGTTGTTGGTGTGTGTCGTGTTGTTTCTCATGATGATGGTGTTGGTGTCGGTCTAGTTGTTTCTGTTGATGGTGGTGTTTGTTTCAGTCTTGTTGTTTCTAGTGATGATGTTGCTGGTGTCGGTCTTGTTGTTTCTATTGATGGTGTTGTTGTTGCTGGCGGTCTTGTTGTTTCTAGTGATGGTGTTGTTGTTTGTGTGGGTCTTGTTGTTTCTGATGATGGTGTTCTTTGTGTGGGTCTTGTTGTTTCTTGTGATGGTGTTCTTGTTACTGTAAGTCTTGTTGCTTTTTGTGATTGTGTTGTTGGTGTCGGTCTTGTTTTTTCTGGTGATGGTGTTGTTGCTGCTGTCGGTCTTGTTGTTTCTGGTGATGGTGTTGATATTGGTGTGGGTCGTTTTGTTTCCTGGTGATCGTGTTGTTGTTGGTGCGGGTCTTGTTGTTTCCCGTGATGATGGTGTAGGTGTCGGTCTAGTTGTTTCTGGTGATGATGTTGCTGGTGTCGGTCTTGTTTCTGTTGATGGTGTTGTTGTTGCTCGCGGTTTTGTTGTTTCTGGTGATGGTGTTGTTGTTGGTGTGGGTCTTGTTGTTTCTGATGATTGTGTTATTGTTGTCGGTCTTGTTGTCTCTGGTGATCGTGTTGTTGGTGTCGATCTTGTTGTTTCTGGTGATGGTGTTGTTGTTGCTTTCGGTCGTGTTGATTCTGATGATGGTGTTGTTATTTGTGTGTATTGTTGTTTCTGATGATGGTGTTGTTGGCGTTGTTCCGGTGGCGGTCCTGTTGTTTCTGGTGATGGTGTTGTTGTTGGTGTGGGTCTTGTTGTTTCTGGTGATGGTTTTGTTGTTGGTGTCGGTCATGTGGTTTCTGATGATGATGTTGTTGGCGTCAGCATTGTTGTTTCTGCTGATGTTGTTATTTGTGGCGGTCTTGTTGTTTTTGGTGATAGTGTTGTTGGTGTCGGTCTTGTTTCTGGTGATGGTGCTGTCGGTGTCGCTTTTGTCGTCTCTGCCGATTTTGTTGTTGGTGTCGGTCTTGTTGTTTCTGGTGAGGGTCTTGTGTCGCTCTTGTTACTGGTGATGGTGTTGCTGTTGTGTCCGTAAAGTTGTTTCTGGTGGTGTTGTTTTGGGTGTAAATCTTGTTTCTGGTGATGGGGTTGTTAGTGTCGGTCTTGTTGTTTCTGGTGATGGGGTTGTTGGTGTCGGTTTTGTTGTCCTTGTCGGTCTTGTTGTTTGTGTCGGTCTTGTTGTTTCCTGTTAGGGTCTTGCTGTTGGTGTCGGTTTTGTTGTTTCTGGTGATGGTTTTTGTTGTTGGTGTCAGTCTTGTTCTTTCTGTTGATACTGTTGTTGTTGGTGTCGGTCTTGTATATGTTGATGGTATTTTTGGTGTCTGTCTTGTATATGTTGATGGTGTTGTTGGTGTCGGTCTTTTATTTTCTTGCGATGGTGTTGTTGTTGGTATCGGTCTTGTTTCTGTTGTTTGTGTTCTTGGTATCAGTTTTGTTGTTTCTGATGATGTTGTTGTTGGTGTCGGCCTTATTGTTTCTGCTCATGTTGTTGTTTGTGCCGGTCTTGTGGTTTCTGCTGATGTTGGTGGTGCCGGTCGTGTTGTTTCTAGTTATGGTATTGCTGTTGGTTATGGTCTTTTATGTTTCTGTTGTATTCGGCCTTGTTACTTCTGGTTATTGTTCTGTTGATGGAGTTGTTGGTGTCGGTCTTGTTTCTGGTGACGGTGTTGTTTTTGGTGTCGGTTTTGTTGTTTCTTTTGATGGTCTTGTTGGTGTCGGTCTTTTTGTTTCTTGTGATGTTGGTGTTGGTGTTGGTCTTGTTCTTTCTGGTGATGCTTTTGTTGTTGATAACGGTCTTGTTTTTTCTACTGATGGTGTTGTTGGTATCGATCTTGTTGTTTCTGGTGATGGTGGTGTTGGTTTCGGTCTTGTTATTTCTGGTGATGATGGTGTTGGTTTCGGTCTTGTTATTTCTGGTGATGGTGGTGTTGGTTTCGGCCTTGTTGTTTCTGGTGATGATGGTGTTGGTTTCGGTCCTGTTCTTTCTGGTGTTGGTGGTTTTGGTTTCTGTCCTTTTGTTTCTGGTGATGGTGGTGTTGTTTTCGGTCTTGTTGTTTCTGGTGATGATGGTGTTGGTGTCGGTTTTGTTGTTTCTGGTGTTTGGTAATGTTGGTTTCAGTCTAGTTGTTTCTGGTGATGGTGGTGTTGTTGGTGTATGTCTTATTATTTCTGGTGATGGTGGTGTTGGTTTCGGTCTTGTTTCTGGTGATGTTTGTTTTGGTGTCGTTCTTCTTGTTTCTGGTGATTATGGTGCTGTTAGTTTCGGTCTTGTTGTTTCTGGTGATAATGGTTTTGGTGTCGGTCTTGTTGTTTCTGGTGATGATGGTGTTGGTTTCGGTCTTCTTGTTTCTGGTGATGGTGGTGTTGGTTTCGGTTTTCCTGCTTCTCGTGATTTTGCTTTTTTTGCTGTTGTCTTGTTGTTTTTTGTGACGATCTTGTTGGTGGTGTCTGCCTTGTTGTTTCTGGTGTTTTTAATGTCGGTCTTCTTGTTTCTGGTGATGGTGTTCTTGTTGGTGTAGGTCCTGTAGTTGATGGCGATGGTGTTGTTAGTGTCGGTCTTCTTGTTTCTGGTGATTGTGTTGTTAATGTTGGTTTTCTTGTTTCTGGTGATGGTGGTGTTGGTTGTGTCTGTCTAGTTGTTTCTGGTTATTGTGGTGTTGGTGTCGGTGTTGTTGTTTCTAGTGATGGTGGTGTTGGTGTTGGTCTGGGGGGGGGGGGGGTTCTGATCATGGTGTTGTTGTTGCCGTCGGCTTGTTGTTTCTGGTGACGGTGTTGATGTTGGCGTGTGTCTTGTTCTTTCTGTTGATGGTATTGTTGGTGCCGGTCTTCTTGTTTCTGCTGACGGTGTTGTTGTTGGCGTGTGTCTTGTTGTTTCTGGTGATGGTGTTGTTCGTGTCGTTCTTTTTGTTTCTGGTGATGGTGTTGTTGGTGCCGATCTTGTTGTTTCTGGTAATGGTGTTGTTGTTGCTGTCGGTCTTGTTTCTCGTGATGGTGGTGTTGTTGATGTCTTTTTTTTGTTGTTGTTTTTGGTGATGGTGTTGTTGTTGATGTGGGTCTTGTTGTTTCTCATGATGATGGTGTATGTGTCGGTCTAGCTATTTGTGGTGATTGTTATGTTGGTGTCAGTCTTGTTGTTTCTGGTGATGGTGTTGTTGTTGCTGTCGGTTTTGTTGTTTCTGGTAGTTGTCTTGTTGTTGGTGTCTCTCTCTCTTTTTTTTGTTTTTGTTTTTTGTTGTTGTTGTTGTTTTTGTTGTGATGTTGGTTTGGGTTTCGGTCTTGTTGTTAGTGGTGATGGTGTTGTTGCTGGTTTTTGTTTTTTGTTTTGTTTTGTTTATTTGTTATGGTGCTGTTGTTGGTTTCGGTCTTGTTGTATCTGGTGATAGTGTTCTCGCTGGAGTCAGTCTTGTTGTTTCTGGTGATGGTGTTGTTGGTGTCTCTCTTGGTATTTCCTGGTGATCGTCTTGCTCTTTCTAGTGGTGATGTTGTTGGTGTCAGTCTTTTTTCTGGTGATGGTGTTGTTGGTGTCGATCTTATTGTTTCTGGTGATGGTGTTGTTTGTGTCGTTCTTGTTGTTTCTGATGATGGTGTTGTTGTTGGTGTGGGTCTTGTTGTTTCTGATGATGGTTTTGTTGGTGTCGGTCTTGCTGTTTCTGGTGATGATGGTGTTGGTGTATGTCTTGTTTTTTCTTATGATGATGTTGTTGGTGTAGGTCTTGTTCTTTCCGGTGACGGCATTGTTGTGTTCGTGTCTCTTGTTGCTTCTGGTGATCGTGTTGTTGTTGGTGTGTGTCTTGTTGTTTCCTGGTGAACGAGTTGTTGTTGGTGTTGGTCTTGCTTTTTCTCATGATGATGGTGTAGGTGTCGGTCTAGTTGTTTCTGGTGATGGTGGTGTTGGTCTCAATCTGGTTGTTTCTGGTGATGATGTTGTTGGTGTCGGTCTTGTTGTTTCTGGTGATTGGTGTTGTTGTTGCAGGCGGTCCTTTTGTTTCTGGTGATGGTGTTGTTGGTGTCGGTCTTGTTGTCTCTGGTGATGATGTTGTTGGTGTCGGTCTTGTTGATTCCGATGATTGTCTTGTTGTTGGTGTCGGTTTTTGTTGTTTCTGATGATGGTGTTGTTGGTGTCGGTTTTGTGTCTTCCGGTGATGTGTTGCTCCTGTGGCGGTCTTTTTGTTTCTGGTGATTGTGTTGTTAGTGTCGGTCCTGTTGTTTTTGGTGATGGTGTTGTCGGTGTCGGTTTTGTTGTCTCTGCTGATTTTGTTGTTGTTGTCGGTCTTGTTGTTTCTCGTGAGGGACTTGCTGTAGGTGTCGGTTTTTTTGTTTCTGGTGATGGTTTTTGTTGTTTGTGTCCGTCTCGTTCTTTTGCTGATACTGTTGTTGTTGGTGTTGGTGTTGTTGTTTCTGATGATGTTGTTGTTGTTGTCGGCCTCATTGTTTCTGCTCATGTTGTTGTTTCTGCCGGTCTTGTGGTTTCTGATGATGATGTTGTTGGTGGTGCCGGTCTTGTTGTTTCTGTTGTTTACGGCCTTGTTACTTCTGGTTATTGTGATTTAATTTGTTTCGGTCTTATTTTTCTGTTGATTGAGTTGTTGGTGTCGGTCTTCTTGTTTCTAGTGACGGTGTTGTTTTTGGTGTCGGTTTTGTTGTTTCTTGTGATGGTCTTGTTGGTGTCGGTCTTTTTGTTTATTGTGATGTTTGTGTTGGTGTTGGTCTTGTCTCTTTGGTGACGCTTTTGTTGTTGATAACGGTCTTTTTTTTTTGTACTGATGGTGTTGTTGGTGTCGGTCTCGCTGTTTCTTGTGATGGTGTTATTCTTGGTATCGGTCATGTTGTTTGTATTGACGGTGTTGCTGTTTCTGTTGGTGTTGTTGTATCTGGTGACGGCGTTGCTGTTGGAGTCGGTCTTGCAGTTTCTGGTGATGGTGTTGTTGGTGTCCGTCTTCATGTTTATTATGCTGAAGGTGCTGCTGTTGGTGTCGGGTTTTTTTTTTCTAGTGATATTTTTTGTTGGTATCGGTGTTGTTTCTGGTGATGGTGTTGTCGTTGGTGTCAGTCTTGTTCTTTCTATTGACAGTGTCGTTGGTGTCGGTCTTGTTGGTTCTGGTGATTATGATGTTGTTGGTGTCGGTCTTGTTGGTTTTGGTGATGAAGTTTATGTTGGTGTCGGTTATGTTGTTTCTGCTGATACTGTTGTTGTTGGTGTCGGTCTTGTTGTTTCTGGTTATGATGTTGTTTTTGGTATCGGTCTTTTTGTTTCTGGTGATGTTGTTGTTGTTGTCAGTACTGTTGTTTCTGGTGACGGTGTTGTTGTTGGTGTCGGCCCTATTATTTTGTGTGATGATGTTGTTTATCTCAGTCTTGTTGCTTCTGGTGACAGTGTTGTTGGTGTCGGTTTTCTTTATTTTCGGTGATGGTGTTGTTGTCGGTGTCGGTCTTGTTGTTTCTTGTGATGGTGTTGTTGTTGGTGTCGGTCTTGTTGTTCTGGTGATGTGGTTGTGTTTGTGTCGGTCTTGTTGTTTCTGTTGACGGTGTTGTTGCTGTAATGTTGTTGGTGGTGATGATGTTTTTCTTCCCGGCTTGTTCTTGTTGGTTGTTGTGTTTTTGTTGGTTCCAGTGCTGTTGTTCCTGGCTGCGTTTTTGTACATGGTGGTGTAGTTGTCGCTGGCGATGTTTTTGAATTGCCGGTTTTGTTTTTGGTGGCGATGTTGTTCTTTGTGATGGTGTTGTTCTTGGTGATGTTTTTTCCTGGTGATGGTGGTACTTGGTGGCAGTGTTATTTTTTCTTTCAGGGTAGTTGTTGGTGGCGCTGTTCCTGTTTGTGAGGGTATTGTTTATTTTGGGTGTGTTGTTGTTGGTTACATTGATATTGCTGGTGGTAGTGGTGTTCCTGATGACAGTGTTGTTGTTCGTGGCGGTGTTGTTGTTGTTTATAATGTTGCTGTTGTTAGTGGCGTATGGTTCTTGGTGACGCTGTTGTTCCTTATCGTGGCTGTGTTGTTGTTTGTGGCGTGTTTTCTGGCGGCGGCGGTTATGTTGTTTTGGCGGTGTTTTTGTTAGTGGTGTTATTGTTGGTGTCGCTGTTGGCGGTGGTGGGGGTGTTGTTGCTATTAGCGTTTTGTTTCTGGTTCCTGTTTTGTTCTTTGTGATGCTTTTTGTGTATTGCGATGGTGTTGTTGATGGTGGTTTTGTTGGTGGCGGTGTTGTTGTTGGTCGAAGTGTTTTTGTTGGTGACCGGTTTTTATTCCTGGTGATGACGTTGTTTGTGCTTATGGTGTTGTTCCCGTTGACAATGTTGTTGTTTCTGATTGTGGTGTTGTAGGTGTTGGCAGTGTTGTTGGTGACGGGTTGTTTTTGTTTGGGTTTTTTGGGTTTGTTGTTGTATTTTTGTTGGTGGTGGTGTTGATATTGGTGGCAGTGTTGTTTGTAGCGGTGTTGTTGTTGGTGGTGACTATGTTTTTGTTTTCGGCTCTGTTTTTGTTTTTGCTGGTGGCGGTGTTGTTGTTAGTGGCGGTTTTTGTTCCTGGTGGCGGTGTTTTTCTTGGTGGTGTTGTTGTTCCTGGTGATGGTGTTTTTGATGGTGTTATTGATGGTGATAGTGTTTTTTCTTATTAAGTTGTTCTTGGTTCGTTGTGATGGTGTTGTTGGTGGTGATTGTGTTGTTGTTGGTGGCGGTGTCTTTTTCGTTGGGGGTGTTCTTGGTGGCGGAGTCGTTGTTGGTTGCATTTTAATTTTTTTTTTTTCTTTTTTGGTGGTGTTATTTGTTGTGGTGTTTTTGTTGGTGGTAGTGGTAGTGTTGTTGTTTGTTGTTTTTCTTGGTGGCAGGGTCGTTGTTTGTTGTGGTGTTTTTATTGATGGTTGGTGGTGTCCTAGTAAAAGTGTTGTTGTTGGTGGCAGTGCTCTTTTTTGTGTTAGTTTTGTTGGTGGTGGTGACAATGTTGTTGGTGGTGACAGTGTTTTGTTTGTGACGGTGTTGCTCCTGGTGACGATGTTCTTGTTGTTTTTTGTGAGTATATGTTGGTGATCGTGAGGGGGTTGTTGTAGTTGGCAGTGTTATTATTGGTCTTTGTGTTGTTGATGGTGATGGGTTTGTTCCTTGTCATAGTGTTGTTGTTAGTGGCGGTTTTAAAACACAGCGCGTTTGATATTGTTGTTATTGTTGTTTTGTTGTTGTTTTTGTTTTGTTTTGTTTTTGTTTTGTTTGTTTTTTGTTGTTTCGTTTGTCGTTGTTTTGTTTTTTGCTTTGTTTTGTTTTGTTGTTTTTATATTGTTTGTTGTTGTTGTTTTGTTGGCTCACCGTATATAATTAAAAATATGATATCAACTTTTTTTTCATGTAAAATTAAGTTTTTGTGTATAAATCTAGATGTATATGATAAGTTTTATTATAATTTACATTTCACATATGATGAATGCAAATAATAATTTTATGACTCGTCGCACATTGAGCATTTGTCAAAATGGAAGAATGCGCTTT
The DNA here is from genome assembly GCA_039654505.1 of Plocamopherus imperialis. Taxonomy (NCBI): domain Eukaryota; kingdom Metazoa; phylum Mollusca; class Gastropoda; order Nudibranchia; family Polyceridae; genus Plocamopherus; species Plocamopherus imperialis. Next base: position 10,933 of record JBCHJU010225333.1, read on the forward strand.
ATATAGAAGTCCATGGTTATCATTTAAAGGCATTGTTATTATTGTTATGTATTGTAATTGTATAAATATCAGTGCATGTATTACTGAAGCTGTGGCTGTGGCCATTCAATGCAATGGGTTTACTGATTTGAAAACTAACTTGTCTGATTTGAAATTCGTTACAAACCTTATAGCCCTTTGACCCAACGACTTAAACGAAATTATGAAGACTGGCATTGCCATAATTTGACCCTAAGGAGAGAAAATTCTAATTCTTAAAGTGTATCACAATATTATAAGTAGAAATGCAAGAATTCCTCTCCACAGAGATTGAAAAGACTAAAAGAATTTTAATATCCAAGCACCAACAGCAAGAACAGGCAAGAAGTGAACCTGTTCTAAGATTTGAATCATTTCATTTAATGCAAGGTACGTTATAAGGGGGACTCTATAAAAGACGTGAGTTCCTCCAGATACCTTGGATCGACTATCTCCAACAATGCCACGGATTCCAATGAAATAAAAAGTGGCATATTCATCAGGAAATCTGCCTTCTAAAGTCCAATACTATATGTATGTAATTCCCAGCTTTTAGAAGATGTCTCAACGCCATTTAAATATGCGTCGAATCCTCACTTTTGTGTGCATGTAAAACGATTACCATTGATGAAGAAAGGAAAAGAAGGTTGGAGGCCATGGAAATGTGGCTTTACCACAGAATGCTAAAGATCCCCTGGATAAAAAAAAAAAATCAATCGGAGATGTCTTGAGGCATTTGAAAACAGATAGGTCACTGTAGACGACTATCCGTCAAAGACAAATGCGATCCTTGGGGCACATCTGGCATAAAAGAGGTCTAGAAATGCTGTCAATCAGTGGCATGATGATAGAGGGGAAGCGTTGGAGTGGAAGGCAAAGAATTACTTAAAGTCACAAGTTTAAGGCAATCTACAAGCCATCTTTCATCCACTATGGATTACCTTAGACATACAGACGACAAACATATATGGAGATGAATGGTCAGCAACGTAGTTCAGAGAGCAAGCTACTGAGGTTGATGCATTACATGTATATGAATACTTTTGTCATACCAGACATACAAGAGAGTTCCCTGATAAGAAACTCTCAAAGTGTGGCATGAATAATTTTAATCAAGGCACTCTACAAGAAACTACAAGTTAGAAGGCAATTTAGTAGTCTTTAATTTCCAAAGCTATGTTGAAAAGTCAAAGTATGGCTTTTCCATGAGAATATACTGTATCACTAAATAAAATTTTACAAGCTTTTTAAATTTTTATCAGGACTAATGAATATTTTAAAAAATGAAACTTAGGGTTGTCAGAAAGAAGGCGGCTAACATGAGAGCGCCACGCTCATTAAGGCAATTCTTCAAACTAGTAGAATTCTGTCATTAGTTTTAAGGGTGTCCTTTTGATCATAAAAATTACAAAAATTCATCAGTTAGCCTTGGGGTTTTTTTCCTCAGCCATCAAGTTTATCAGGACATTTGTTACATGGTCACATTTTATTTTTATTTTCTTAATGTCTCTTGGTCTTTAAAAAAACAGGTTCTTGAAAATAAAAATGTATGAAAATGTGTGAAAAACTACCCGTTTTCAATAATCAGAGAAGTTAAAAGTGAAAGTGATAGTAATAGTACTGTATGTGTTGTAATCATAATGCATGAAACCATACGGAGAATTGCCTACACGATCAATAGTAAGTAGTAAATGTGCAGTGCTTGCATATTGAATTGAGCCAAGAGTGTGGATATGATTTGATAATGTATGGTTGGAGACGGAGACAAAAGTGTATGATAGCATGGGTATCAAAGGCAGCAGAGCTATGTAGTTTCCTCCAAAATGACGCATTTATGAGCATTACTTTTTCAGATATTGGTTATAATGAATTAAGTGTCAGCTTGAAAATCAGGAAATCGTTATCTCCAAAAATAATTATTACTTTTGGTGTTTATCGCTTTTCTTTCTTGACATCCAAGACAAGGCTACATAACATTCATACATCGTGTGAAATCAGAAGTCATCCTCAATGATTTAACACAAAAAGCAGATGAAAAAGGAATCAAAATTTAATGATTAGCTATTTTTTTTTACAGTGCCCATATTTTAGTTTTTAATATACAAGATATAAACGTAAAATTTGTGTACCGGTATGTATATATATATATGGCTGAACACAAACATTGAAGGATTAAATCGAAGCCACAATCCTCACACTGAAACTGTTAATAAGATATTAAAGTGGTATCAAAACAGAACAGTATACAATGTTACAAAACAAAAAAGACCTTTTAATGTGCCTTGAGCTTAAAAATATCAGTGCTGTAGTTCATTTGGACATTTTTATTTTTTATCCAAGTCTCTTTCAGAGAAAACAGCAGAACAGTTGGGACATAAACACCATCAAAAATATACATGTCTTCCTACTTATGATTCATTTTCTTTTTATTACAGTGCAAGAGAGTAATTCTACCATGGGGATAAAGAGAGAAAAAAGAAAACCCTAAAAAACTGCTCCCTACCTTCCACCTCAACCTCAAAGGCTTTTCAATGAATAAAATTTACCATAAACTCTTTCAGCCTCAGCGACCGCTGTGAGCGGCCAATAAAACGTGCCGGATTGACGAGCGGCTGCTAACAATGGCCGGTAGCATTTCCCGTACTTGCTCTCTACAAAAGCAACGAAACTACGAAACAACTCGAATACGATATTCTATGATAATTATTCTTCCGATTACCGGTCAATTGTCGCCAGAGGGGTGTTTCCAATTGCGAGAATTGAGAATATAAACAAAGCATTGAGCGGGTTGTTCAATTTCAGTCTTTAGCATTATAATGGCTGCTTCATGTTCGAGACGATATACTGCAGATGAAGTGAGGAATTTATTCCAAAATGTTTCTGAGGAAGAAATGAGTGATCTGTACGAAACAGATTATGAAAATAACCAATTTCATCATTCTAGTTCTACCTCTAGTTCTGATTCTGAGTCCTCTCGTTTGTCCAGATCTAGTTCTAGATCTAGATCTGTCAGTGATGCTAGTAGTGATAGATCGAGTGATAGGGATGGTGGTAGAACTAGTCGTAGGCCTAGATCTAGTCAAGTTCAAGTGAATAACAATGCAAATGTATCTAGATCTAGATCCAGAGCTAATGGTCCTTCAACATCAGGAATAAATAGAACGGGAAAGCCTCGAGGGAACATTAAGCCTACACCCCGACCTCCTGTTCCTTCAGATTCATGGAGTACAGCATGGGGAAATTGTGAATGATTTCCCATTCAATCCCCCCAATGGATCTGGTGTTCTTGCTCCTTTACATGAAACATCTTCTGCACTAGATCATTTCTTCTCATTGTACACTACTGAAGTGATAGATGACTTAGAAACATAAATATATATGCTAAGTACAAAGTGACTATCAACACCCCAGCCAGACGCTGTTGTGTTTATGCCTCATGGACTGATATAACGCGACCAGAACTGCTTATTTACCTTGGAATGCTCATTTCAATGGGTTTACTAGATAAGCCAGAGTATAGAGAGTATTGGTCTCTTACACGACAATTCCAAAGAACTCCTTGGTACAATGAAACTATGACTAGGAATCGATTTGAAGCAATTCATTTCACAATGCTTCATTGTGCTGAGACAGAAGCGGAGAGTGAAAAGAAAATTCTACCATTCATGAATGCCCTCACTGACAACTTTCAGAAAGTATTCTACCCCTACCAGAGTCTCTCCCTGGATTAAATGGTGGTTGGGTGGCGGGGCAGATGTAAATTTCGCCAGTTCAATGCTTCCAAACCGAAGAAATTTCACATAAAAATCTTTGGGCTCTGTGACAGCCTCACTGGCTATACGTTCAACATACTTGGCTACTTTGGGTCGAAGACACCATATGACCAAGAGTGCGATCCTAATGGCGAGGCTGCAATAAAAATCTTCCAGACTGTTACGTCCTGTCAGCAGAGGCCATCATATCTTTGCTGATGGGTATTACTATTACACAATAAGGAATCTGCTGGAATACCTGATCGCTCGCCATTTCTACTACACAGGCACATTTCAGTCAAATCGATGAGGTTTTCCATTGGAAGTAAAGAATCTAAACCTAAAACATCTTGAGAAAAAGTACTTTCTCAACACATCCAAGGAAATTCTAGTCATCACTTGGAGGGACAAAAAGGCAAAAAAACCCTGCATAGCAGCCTCAACAAAAGTAGGAGTGCAGGATGTCCCCATGCAAACTAGAAGGCTGCTCGTTCAAAATCCGTCAGCGATTCATGAATACAACATGAACATGAATGGCTGTGATAGAACTGATCAGCGGGTTACCTATTACGGTCTCTTCAAAAGAAAGACATACAAATGGTGGAAGAAACTGTTCCACTGGCTATTTGAATTAGCGCAATCCAACGCCTATGTTCTCTATAATTTGACTTGACGACAAGGAACAAAACCCAAGGGACCAAAGCTTTCAAAAGTCTCTTGGTAGAGCAGCTTGTCCTCGCAGGAGCTGTTGCTAACAACATTCCAATGGTGCCAGCGCCAACATATCATCAGGAAGCAACAAATGTT